>BDUI01005187.1:65625-81740 GCA_002335545.1 Apodemus speciosus
CTAATAAATCATTCACAAACAAATAAATGAGAAGACCTGATATGCCATAGCACTAATGGCATAGTTAAAGATTTATGTTTTTTTGGTTTTTTTTTTTTGGGTTTTTTTTTTTTTTTTTTTGCTTGTTGATGTGTATGTGTATGTATGTAAAAGAATGAGATAGAGACAGAGAAAAAAGACAGAAAGAGACACATGTTTATGTTTGAACACTTTAGCGTTTCCTTTTTACATAGTTAGAGAAATATAGGGGTGTAAGTTATCTGACTGGTGATGAGTTGCCTTTRAAGTTCATAACTGGGATACATCTATACTGGAAATGACACAAGAAAGGAAGATGGTTTGGACATGGTTCACAGARAACAAAAATAGAGAATTTTTGAACTATGAGKTTMCATGAAGTATGTGAAAATAATGTTTAATGGGAAGCTGGTTTCATGTATTTCCCTGCATTGATTATGCTAATAATCATTAGTCACTGATTATACCTCAAAGAAGGCTTTCAAAGTACTTAAGACAATGGAACTACATTATCTAATGTAACAGTTGAAAATTGAAATGTCCCATGTCCCCCACAAAGCATGTTTTTAGTGTTTCCCTCTAACCCATGATGGTGGTACTATATTTGAAGACACTGTGACTCTAAAAAAGTAGAGCTTAGCTGGTTAGGGAAGGTGAATAAAGGTACACTTTTGAAGGTTGTGTCAGCTAGGTTGCAAACATTACCTGCCATAGACCCCTACCACAGTGATTTGAACTCTTTTACTGTGTCTTCCCTTGGAAAGAGGATTTCCAGCCCATTCCACCATGACCCTAAAATAAAAGTATCTCCTTCTTTTAAACCATGTATTTCATATATTATTGTCAAAGAGAAGCAAAAATAAATACACTAAGCATATTACAAGTGCTGTTTTTAAGAAATGTGTCTAGTGAGYCACTTGGCTCTCTTTCATTGGCTTTCTRCAGTCTCCTCCCACAATTAATTTTGTCTAACACCTTATAAAAGAATACTCAAAAGATTGCTTGATTTCTGAAGCAAGGTGGCATGTGATTTTACTGTGTTTGTCTTGGGTTCCTAGCACGTTCACCTCGGTGGGAAAAAGAGCCATTATATAAATAGTCCTACTGTCTTAAGCATTCATTTTCTAAGAAGGTCCAAATGAGGGGCAGACATTTATACCCTGGGCAGACACTTATAAAGATGAGTTAGGATGGCAGGGGAGACCTGGAGTTTCCAGCTGGCCTAGCTGAAGTTCTAGCCAACAAGGGGATCATCTGCCATTAATTCTCAGCTTGGCACCACACATGAAACTCTCAAGAAAGTTTGTAAAGGAGGAAAACAAGGATAAGTCAACTGAAATAACAGACCAGGTAGAAACAGCAATAATTGTCTGCCCTTAGCTTCTCAAGGTCAAGTGGTCATTATAGAACAGAGAACAAAATTACTAATTTTCAAATCATCTTTCAATAATCTTAAAATACATTCAAGTATAATATGTGTTGCCAGTTGCTGTTCATTATTACATTATTATTTCACAACTTCTTCAAATATAAATTTGCTATTCAAATATTCTATAATTACCCACCTAGTACATTCTCTGTTTCTCTGTCTCTGTTCCTGTCTCTCTGTCTCTCTGTCTCTCTCTCTTTGCCTGTTTCTCTGTGTCTCTGTCTCTGTCTGTCTCTGTCTCTCTGTCTCTGTCTCTCTTTCTCTTTCTCTCTGTCTCTGTCTCTGTCTCTCTCTTTCTCTCTCTCTCTCTCTCTCTCTCTCTCTCTCACACACACACACACAYACACACACACACAGACACACACAAAATCTGSTYAACCAAGAGAAAGCTAAATTTCAAYCCAGGAAATTTAAGTAGCTTTGTGCTTTGTGTGTATGGTATCCCTGATCAGATTGTTTTTCATTGAGCTGTGATGTTTGAAAAGGGAAAAGTAAAAATGGCACAGCAGGTAACAAAGCTTAGAACGTAAATGATAATGGATGAACAATAACTCAAGTGGCATGTCTGAAAAGGGCAGTGAGCTTAATGAGATACAATCACATTTGTATTTTCATCAAATCACTGTTCTTTGTCAATTGGTAATGTATAACTACTTTAACATCTGTTTTAAAATTTGTAGCCACTTTCTTTTTCAAATCTCCTTATTATTGGGGGAGAATGTGCAGATAGTAATAATCAGTACTGTCTTGTTCTTCATCCTAAAATATTTATCACTTCTGAGAATCAGAATGTGACTATGATGTCAATGCAGTTCATTCAATACACATTAATACATTTAATACATTAATGCACTGTGTACAAATGAATCCCATGAAATTGGTTATGTGCCATATGTATCCTCATATAATTTTGATAAAARACAGATAATAGGTTAAATCTTAATATAATCAACTGCTTGGCATTCATTCCTAATATGCTGCTTGCTCTGATCATCTTCCAAGTTTCCTTAGTGAAAGTCATTTGTATCATCCTCAACCTATTTTCTATACCAACAGGCAGTCACTTTATCCTCAAATAATCTCCTGCCAACTTCATCCTAGAAAGACAATGTGGTGTAATAGAATGCACCATGGACTTTAAGTCAGAGAACATCATTTATTACCCCACTACAGGAGATCAGATCAAATAGAGGGTCCCATGTTAGATGCTTGGAGGTATACTCCTTTTCATGTGGACTTTCATATCTGTGGATTAGTTTTGACCTTGTAATAGAGGAGTTGTATGGATGATAAATCATGGGATCTTAAGAACATGAACTAACATTTGATTTTTTAATTGGTTACTTAATTTATTTACATTTCTAATTATGTCCCCCATCCCAGTCTCTCATCTGAAACACACCCATCCCATTTCCCCTCCCACTTGCCTCTATGAGGGTGCTCGTCCACTGACCAACCCACTTCCCACCTCATCCTTTTAGGATTTCCCTATACTGGGACATTAGGCCTCCATAGGACAGAGACTCCTCTCACATTGATGCCAGATAAGGCAGTCCTCTGATAACTACTGTAGCTGGAGCCATGGACCCATCCATGCATAGGAAGTATAGTGTCTTCCAGCATGATATATAAAGTCTTTAAAAGAAACATACAGCTTTCATTTCCTGTCTTCCATTGCTTTTATGTTGGTTAGTGTATCTTTCTTATTGATTGAATGCTAACAGTCTTCACTGGTATGAAAGCCTACATTCTTCAGCTTTTTATCAAAAGCCCCTGAAAAGAGATCCCCAGTCAGAAGGCCCCACAGGGAGTCTGCAACAGCCAGGGATACAGGCCTACCAGGAGAACTGAAGCAACCCAGGGTCAAAAGAGGTAACTCCAGACCATCACTCAGAATAACAAAAAACCAGATGGCAAAGGGTAAGCACAATACCATAAGCAACAGAAGCTAATATATGTGCACATCATCAGAACTCAGTTCTCCCACCACAGCAAGCCCAGAATAGGAATACAACACACCTGAAAATCAGGAAGCTGACCTAAAGTCCAATCTTATGTAGATAATAGATTCCTTTAAGGAGGATATCAATAACTCACTGAAAGAAATACAGGAAAACACAGGTAAACCGGTGAAGGAATTGAATAAAGTGATTCAAGACCAAAAAGTGGAAACAATAAAGAAAACACAAAAGGAGGCAAACCTGGAAATGTAAAACCTAAAAAAGAGGTCAGGAATTACAGGAATTACAGATGTAAGAACCTTCAACAGAATACAAGAGCTAGAAGAGAGAATCTCAGGTGTAGAAGATACCATAAAATAGGTAGGCACTGCAGTCAAAGAAAATGCAAAATGCAAAACCTTCTGACTCCAAAAATACAGGAAATCCAGGAAACAATGAGAAGACCAAACCTAAGTGTTATATGTAGATAAGAGAATGAGGATTCCCAACTTAAAGGTCCAGTAAATATCTTCAACAAAGTTATAGAAGAAAACTTCCCTAACCTAAAGAAAGATATGCCCATGAACATACAAGAAGCCTACAGAACTCCAAATATATTGGACCAGAAGAGAAATTCCTCCCGCCAGACAATAATCAAAACACCAAATGCACTAAACAAAGGAAGAATATTAAAAGCAGTAAGGGACAAAGGTCAAGTAACATATAAAGGCAGACCTATCAGAATTACACCAGACTTCTCACCAGAAACTAAGAAAGCTAGAAGATTCTGGGCAGATGTCATACAGACCCTAAGAAAACATACATGACAGCTACTATAACCAGCAAAATTCTCAATTACCATAGACAGAGAATACAAGAGCTTACATGACAAAACCAAATTTACACAACATCTTGCCACAAACCCAGCTCTACAAAACATAATGAGTGGAAAATACCAACCCAAGGAGGATAACTACACCATAGAAAAAGCATGTAGGTAATGTTTCAACAAACCCAAAAGAACATATTCACACAAATATGATTTCACCTTTAACAACAAAAATAATAAGAAGTAGTCACTTTTTCTTAATATCTCTTAACATCAATGGACTCAGTTCCTCAATAAAGAGACATAGACTAACAGACTARATATGTAAATAGGACCCAACATATGCTGTATCCAAGAACCCCACCACAGTGGCAAAGACAGTCATTACATCAGAGTCAAAAGTTGGAAAACAATTTTCCAAGTAAATGGTCCCAAGAAACAAGCTGGAGTGGCCATTCTGATATTAGAGAAAAACAATTTTCAGCCAAAATTTTTCAAAAAAGATAAAGAAGGAGACTTCATTCTGGTCAAAGGAAAAATATACCAAGATGAACTCTCAATTCTGAACAGCTATGCTCCAAATGCAAGGATACCCACATTTAGAAAAGAAACTTTACTAAAGCTTAAAGCACACATTGCACCCCACACAATAATAGTGGGAGACGTCAATACCCCACACTCAGCAATGGACAAATCATGGAAACAGAAACTAAACAGAGACACAGTGAAACTAATAGAAGTTATGAAACAAATGGATCTGACAGATATTTATAGAACATTTCATCCTAAAGCAAAAGAATATACCGTCTTCTCAGCACCTCATGGTACCTTCTTCAAAATTGATCATATAATTGGTCACAAAACAGGCCTTAACAGATATGGAATGTTGAAATAATTCCATACACACTATCAGATAACCACGGTCTAAGCCTGGTCTTACGTTCCAACAAAAACAACAGAATACACATGTATACATAGAAGCTGAACAATGTTCTTCTCAATGATAACTTGGTCAAGGAAGAAATAAAGAAATTAAACACTTTTTATAATTTAATGAAAATTAAGACACATCACACCAAAACTTATGGGACACAATGAAGGCAGTGCTAAGAGGAAAACTCATAGCTCTAAGTCCCTCCAAAAGAAAATGAAGAGAGCTTACACTAGCAGCTTGACAGCACACCTGAAAGCTCTAGAAAAAAAGAAGCAAATACATCCAAGAAGAGTAGATGGCAGGAAATAATCAAACTCTGGGCAGAAATCAACCAAATGGAAACAAAAAGAACTGTATAAGGAATCAACAAAACCAGGAGCTGTTTCTTTGAGAAAATCAACAAGACAGATAAACCCTTAGCCAGACTAACCAGAGGGCACAGAGGCTATATGCAAATTAATAAAATGAGAAATGAAAAGGGAGACATAACAACAGAAACTGTGGAAATTTAAAAAAAAAACATGGTTCTACTGAAAAAGCTTATACTCAACAAAATTGGAAAATCTGGATGAAATAGACAATTGTCTAGACACATACCAGGTGCCAATGTTGAAACAGGATCAGATAAACCATCTAAATAGTCCCATAAGTCCTGAGGAAATAGAAAAAGTCATTTACAAAAAAAAAAAAAAAAAAAAAAAAAAAAAATCCGGGACAAGATGGATTTAGTGAAATATTCTATCAGATATTCAAAGAAGACCGAAAAACAATATTCTTTAAACTATTTGACAAAATAGAAACACAGGGAACACTACTCAATACATTCTATGAAGCCACAGTTTTGCATATACCTAAACCAAACAAAGGTCAAACAAGGAAAGAGAACTTCAGACCAATTTCCTTTATGAACTTTGATGCAAAAAATATTCAATAAAATTCTTGCCAACCGAATCTAAGAATACATCAAAATGGTCTTTCACCACAATCAAGTAGGCTTCATCCCAGTGATGCAGGGATGGTTCAATATATGGAAATCCATCAATGTAATCTACTACATAAACAAACTCAAATAAAAAAGACCACATGATCATTTTATTGGCTTCTGAAATAACATTTGACAAAAATCAAATCCCTTCATGTTAAAAGTGTTGGAAAGATCAGGAATTCAAGGCCCGTACCTAAACATAGTAAAAGCAATATACAGCAAACCAGTAGCCAACATCAAACTAAATGGATAGAAACTTAAAGCAATCCCAGTAAAATTGGGGACCAGACAAGGCTGCTCACTCTTTCCCTATCTATTCAATATAGTACTTGAGGTCTTAACTAGAGCAATCAGACAGCAAAAGAAGGTCAAAGGGATACAAATCGGAATGGAAGAAATCAAACTATCACTATTTGCAGCTGATATGATCATATACTCAAGCGACTCCAAAAATTCTACCAGAGAACTCCTAAAGCTGATAAACAACTTCAGCAGTGGCTGGATATAAAATTAAATCAAGCAAATCAGTAGCCTTCCTCTACTCAAAGGATAAACACACTGAGAAATAAATTAGGGAAATGACATCCTTCACAATAGCCATAAATAATACTGCATACCTTGGTGTGACTCTAACCAAGCAAGTGAAAGATCTGTATGACAAGAACTTCAAACTTCTGAAGAAACAAATCGAAGGTCTCAGAAGATGGAATGAACTCCCAAGCTCATGGATTAGCAGGATTAATATAGTAAAAATGGCCATCTTGCTGAAAGCAATCTATCCAATCAATGGAATCCCTATCAAAATTCCAAATCAATTCTTCATCGAGTTAGAAAGAGCAATTTGCAAATTCATTTGGTATAACAAAAGAATCCCTGATAGTGAAAACTATTCACAACAACAAAAGAACTTCTGAGAAAATCACCATCCCTGACCTCAAGCTCTACTACAGATGAATAGTGATAAAAAAAACTGTAGTGTATTGATACAGAGACAGGCGGGAAGATCAATGGAATAGAATTAAAGACCCAGAAATGAACTTACATACCTATGGTCACTTGATATTTGACATAGGAGCTAAAAAACATCCAGTGTGGAAAAAAAGGCAGCATTTTTATCAAATGGTGCTGGATCAACTGGAGGTCAGCATGCAGAAAAATGCAAATCAACCCATTCTTATCTCCTTGTACAAAGCTCAAATGGATCAAACCAGATACATTGAAACTTACAGAGGCCAAAGTGGGGAAGAACCTTGAACACATGGGCACAGGGGAAATTTTCCTGAACAGAGCATCAATGGCTTATGCTCTAAGAACAAGAATCAACAAATGGACCCTCATAAAATTACAAAGCTTCTGAAAGAGAAAGGACACTGTCAATAGGACAAAACAGCAACCAACCGATTGGGGAAAGTTCTTTACCAATCCTATATCTGATAGAGGACTAATATCCAATGTATACAAAGAACTCAAGAAATTAGACTCCAGAAAGTCAAATAAAAAAATGGGAAACAGCTAAACAGAGAATTCTCAACTGAGGAAACTCGAATGGCTCTGAAACACCTAAAGAAACATTCAGCATCCTTAGTTATGGAAATGCAAGTCCAAAGACCCTGAAATTCCACCTCACACCAGTTAGAATCTGCTCAGGGGACAACAGATGCTGGAGAGGATGTAGAGAAAGAAGAGCACTCCTCCATAATTGGTGGGATTACAAGCTGGTTCAACCACTCTAGAAATCAGTTTGGCTGTTCCTCAGAAAATTAGACATAATACTACCCAAGGACCCAGCTATACCGCTCCAGGGCATATACCCAGAAGATGCTCCTATGTGTAATAAGGACACATGCTCCACCATGTTCATATCAGCATTATTTATAATAGCCAGAAGCTGGAAAGAACCCAGATGTCCTTGAACAGAGGAATGGATAATGAAAATGTGGTATATTTACACAATGGAATACTACTCAGCTATTAAAAAACAATGAATTCATGAAATTCTTAGGCGAATAGATGGAACTATAAAGTGTCATCCTGAGTGAGGTAACCCAATCACAATGGAACACACATGGAATGCAATCACTGATACGTGGATATTAGCCCCAAAGCTCAGAATAAATAAGATAAAATTCACTGACCACATGAAGCTCCAGAAGAAGAAAGAAAGAAAGAAAGAAAGAAAGAAAGAAAGAAAGAAAGAAAGAAAGAAAGAAAGAAAGGAAGAAAGGAAGGAAGGAAGAAAGAAAGTGGGTGCTTTGGTTTTTCTGAGAAAGAGAATAAAATGCTCACAGGAGCAATTATGGACAAAAAGTGTGGGGCATAGACTGAAGGAAAGGCCGTCCAGAGACTGTTCTACCTGGGAATTCATCCTATAAACAGTCACCAAACCCCAACACTATTGTGGATGCCAAGAAGTGCTTGCTGAAAGGAGTCTGATATGGCTGTCTCCTGAGGGGCCCCGTCAGAACCTTACAGATACAGGGGCAGATGCTAGTAGCAAACCATTGGACTGAGCATGGGACTAAGAGGAAGACTGGTAGAACTGAAGGGTTTTACACCTCATGGGATTAACGACCAATGTTGGCCAACCAGACCCCTCAGGACTACCAGGACCTAAGCCATCAACCAAGGGGTACACATGGTTCCAACTGCATTTGTGGCAAAGGAATGCCTTGTCAGACATAGGTGGAAGGGGGGGAAATTGTTCCCATGAAGCTTGATAGATGCCCCAGCGTGGGGAAATCAAGGGGAGGTAGGAAGGAGTGTGTTAGGTAGAGGAGCATCCTCATGGAGGCAGGGGGAGGGAAGATGGATTGGAGGTTTTCTGGGAGGGGGAAAACAGGAAAGGGAATAACATTTGTAATGTAAACGAAGAATATATTCAATACAAAAAAAGAGTCAAAAAAGCAACTAAAGATAGAGAGGATCTATTTGTCTCTTAATTTAGGGAATATAGTCCATCATAGAGGGGCAGGGGTGGCAATGGAAGTGGTGTGGATCCTAGTAGCTTATACAAAACTCTGCAGGTCAGACGGCAGGGCTAAGCAACAGCACTAAAGCCCTTGCCTATGCCCCCCTTCCTACAGCTAGGTAAGAGTTCCTACAAGTTTTATAATCTCTCAGAAGAACCCCACCACGTAGAGACGCCCCCATCTCCAAATGTAGAAGTTCATGAACTTCACGTGCTAAACAGAATAGCCACAAACAGATTAATATCCCAAACAGTTAAACCCAGCACATTAAAGATATATTTTTTAATTGTCTTGTTTGAAGTCTAAGTGGAAACTTTTAGCTATATGTGATGAAGTTGACTGGAAAAATCATGACCTACTGACAATGTAGCATTTTCTTTTTACAGAGCAATGTATAAAACATGCAGATTCAGTGCTAGACATAGTAGCATCTGCCTGAAATCCCAGGCTAATGCAGGAAGATCTTGAGTTCAAGGTGCATGTAAGTACCAAGGCAACCTCAGCTACACAAGAAGCCTGTACCGTAACAAGTAAGAAAGAAGACTGAAGGACGCAGGGCAGGGTAGTGGAGGACAAGAGATCCTAAGAGCAGAGAAAAGGTAAGAAAGAAGATGAATGAAAGACAGGGGAGAGAAGAGGAGAGGAAAGAAGAAATTCCACTGTTGTGATGGTTTATTATTCCTTTCATGGACTAGGAAATTCCAATAAGGGTAAGAAGTGGAAAGATACAGCTAACATTACTATCTATAAGACTTTTCTTTATAGCATTTATATAATACATTTGAAAGCCCAAATAGTAATTAATCAAATAAAGTAGAAAAGAATGAAATTATTATAACTCCCTTTAATAAGCAGCTATGTGTTAAAATACCACTGGTTATAATTTTCTTTCTTGCAAAAGTACTAATTATTCACTGACAGAGAAGCAATTAAAGTTTATCCCGACTAAGATACTACTTACAAGCATTAAGTCTCTTCCTTTATGCTGACCTACTTTAAAAGATTTAAATTGTGTCTGGTTTAAATGTTAGTAAGTCAATGAAAATTATGTGTTGGCCAGCACTCCACTACAGATTGCAAATTATACATGCATTAAGTTGCCATGAAATATCAATGAACCGTCTTGTATATACACATTACAGACTAACAGTTCTTGGTTTTACCCCAGCAATACAGGTTCATTAAAACAACAACAACAACAGCAACAACAACAACAACAAAACCCATGAAGTCTCATTAAGGGACATTAAAGTAATTCTTCATTTTTTAGGGTTAGGTTTAGGGTTGGTTAGGGATACAGTTACAGTTAGGGTTAGTGTTAGTGTTAGGGTTAGGGTTATGGCAATGCATATTGACCAGTCCTAAATAAAGCTTCACAGAAAATTTCAGTGCATGATTGATCCTCTCTCACGCAATGTGTAGGATAGTTCAGTATGCCAACTACAGATGTTGCTGTGTGTAGTGTAAATTTTTCTTTTCTTTGTGGTTACCTTCATGGCTGTGTCCTTAGGATTCCTTGAATCATTCAAATACAGTTTCATTTCACAACCATAGATTTATTTTCAGCCCAAACCACACAAATATTCTATCCCTAAAATCCTATGAAAAATGTCCTGAACATATAATCTGAGCATCAATTATTTAAAAGTATCTCAGAACTATTTCGCTTATTAAACTTTTAATCTTGATGATTTTATCATACACACTTAGTAATGAAGAGTATGCACTTAGCACAAATTGTACATTAGGAAAACCAAAAACAAATACAAGAAACAATGCTGTTTCCTTGCAATTATAGAAATACTTGATGAAAGATGAAATTGAAATGAAAATATTACAAACTATGTAAAACTAGAAAATAAAGTGGGGGTGGGGCAGGAGGAGTGCCCCTGTCTGGCTAAGCATCATGTCCCTGCCTTCTGTTTCCCTTCCGAGTCTCTACATAACTATCAGACCACACTGGAGAGAAATCTACCAGCCATTCCAGAATGCCACTCTGAATTTCTAATTTAAAAAAAAATGGGAAAATGTACTACCGTCTCCAAACTACCACTTAAGTTTAGGAATCAGAAGAGGCCAAAGCATCCTAGAGCCTGAGGTATCCCAGTTATCCTTGCGACAGACAGAATGAAGAATATCCTGAGAGCAGAGATGAAGACAGCACAGAGCGAGCCACCAGCAGGGTGGGAGCATGTTCTCTTTAAGCAAACATTCTCAGATGCTCCTGGCCCACTTGCGATTCGGTGGGAGGGTAAGCCTGTCCAAGCTGACCAAGCTAATCCCTGGGGTCAGACTTGTCCCCAATCTGGAAAACACATGCTCTGTCACACTTTTCAAGGTTTTATGAAAAGTGTCAAGTATACAGCATAAAGCAACGATCACATACTGGTCCACTATCAGGACCCCAAATTTGACATTTTTTCATGTTTTTATTTTTAACCTCGATAAATAGGTATATAAAATTTTAACTGGATGAAAAAAAGAAGGCATTTAATAGAATTATATATATACATACACACACACACACACACACACACACACGTTCTTTTAGGAATGAAGCCAACTATACTTCTAGTAATACACTTTAAAAAGTCTTTAGCAGTGAAGCTCATACTTCTGTCTCTAGAGGATTTCCTCATAATCTGGCCACTGGAATCAAAAGGTCTAGTTTAAGCTAGTGGGTAAGAATGCTTCCATCATTTTTTTTTGCTTACAACATTCACATTTTTGTGATTATTTTCTTATCATGCTTCAGATGATCTTTAGTCAAATCTACATCCATGTGTTTGCTATCCATATATTATATAATACTGGTTAAACACACATACTTTTTTAAAGAAAAGCGTCCTGAACCAAAACCAAATCAGTCTTACATTGTTGCCAACCAGGACAAGTTTTAACATCAATTAAGTTTGCAACATTATTCATGGTTGAGAATATGCAGGGGAAAATCTTTTTTTTCCTCTCAAGAATTTTTCCACTTAAGATGTAGAACTAAGATAACTCTGTCCTCTTATGGGAAAAACTGAGTGTTAAAGAAGTGGCAAGATGCTGTCAGCTAAGTCTCCAAGCCACAGGTTTGGGGTAGAGAAGAAAAAAACTTTTAAATACATGTCACATCATGACTTAATACACTGGGAGACAAGGCACTGGATTCTGTTAAGCCTCTGTGTTTCCAGAACTATGATCACATTAAAAATCAGCGATGATCCATGGGTGCTGCTAGCCAGGCCATTTCACACTACTGTTTAAGACCAGAAATATGCCAGTTGGCTGAGAAAGGAAAAAAAGTCTCTGGCAAGCATAAAGTTCATATTATGCAAAGTTCTAAAAATGAGAAAGCTGGTTTTGAGCAAACACCATGACTGTGGTACTGTTTATTGACTAAGATTTTCTCGTTAATCGAATGTTTGTCAGGCTGCCGTTGGTTACATTAGACCACACTCTAGGATTCTTTTAAATTATCATTGCTTAGTACAAGGAGATAAGAATGGTTCAATTCTCATTCTTCTGCATGTTGACCTCCAGTTGAGCCTGCACCGTATGTTGAAAAGGCTGTCTTTTTTCCACTGGATGTTTTCAGCTCCTTTGTCAAAGATCAATTGGCCANATTGTGAATGTATATAAATGTTCACAATTGTGTGTGCATGTGTGTAATCAGGTATCTGTATGCAGGTGTGTGTGTGTGTGTGTGTGTTTGTGCAGGTATGTGTGCGCACAGGTATATGCATATGTATGTACGTGTGTGTGCAGCTATGTGTGTGTGTGTATGTGTGTGGGGGGGGGGTCCAAAGTTGACATAGCTGTCTTTCTTCATGCCTTCCCATTTCATTTATTACAGCAAGGCCTCTCGTTGAACCCAGAGCTTACCAAGTCCAGCCAGCCTATCATTCCAGTATTCTCTCACCTCTCCTCCCTGGATTTTTTAGTTGTTTGTTTTGTTTGTCCATTTGCTAGCTTGCCAGGTTCCTTCTTGGTGCTGGGAATAATACCCAGGGCCACACACCTGCTTAGGCAAGCACTCAACCACTGCCTCAGTGACCACAGTCTCCCCCAGCCTCTCTGTCTCCCTGCTCTTCACTCCAGAATTCGACAAATCCACCATGTCCTACCCCCAATCCCTTCTCTCTCACCTCCTCTTCCCTCTCTCCATAAACTTTTTGCATTGTTTCCTTTCTTCTTCTTTTAAAAGAATAACTAAAAGCAAAGCTTTCACTGTGTTGGGAAATCTGCCTCCCCGTGACCTGCACTCTTCAGTGCAGCCCATCTTCAATCAAGAGCTCTTCAAATAATTGATGATAGTTATTACTCCACRTTGAGTGAAGGGTATTTAATGCTCACTCAAAGCCCTGGGGTTCTCGCTTTCAAATGCTCCTCATCAACATCTGCTTTATATGTTCCATGTGTTCGATTAAAGGCTTAATGCGATCACTGCCCTCTACGGGRATRTTTTTCTAGCCTGGTTGTCACCCTCTTAGTATGTGGTTTCATAACTGTTGCGCTCAGCTAGAGTTCTGTGGTTTGGTTTCTCAAAGGATATTTGGAGACATTTTTTTTATTACCATGACAGCAGGGGATGAATAAAGTATCCTAGTAGGTGGGGGATAGAGATACTGCTTCATGTCCCACAAGTCTCAGGACAGCCCCTGCAACTGAGAGTTATCTGGCAACTGTCAAGAATGTCAGGACTGAAACATAGGCWTGTATTAATTAATGTATCTAAGGTCTAATAAAATCAATGCATTTAAGATCAGAGAGCTTTCTGGAACCTAGTTTTGTGTAGCTRCTCCTGTTCAGTCTATGTTTCTTCCACAAGGTCCACATCCAGGCCTTGTTTCTTCTTTCCTTGATAATGGGTGCAGAGGAAACACTTTAACATGAACCTGTGCTGGGGAGAAGGTTGTGTAAATCCTGAGATTCACCAGAGAAAAACATACTACAGGAGSTTAAATAACATTAGTACTTAGTATAACTGCAAATATGGTTCTGAACACGTTAAACATCTGGGGCACATATAAGGTGACAGACTATTAACCTACATTTCTTAATTATCCTTAACAGTTTATGTGAGTAATTCCTATAATACTAGGACTTTACCTTCCATTCCTGTTTGGATTAGCCTTAAAAATAACGATTTTTAAATCGAAGCTCTTTTAGTATCAAAATAAAACTTTTAACTCATAAGCATCATATATAAAGAGACTGGAAACATTCCTGATCCTTACCCATTGAACCATTATAGAACATAACAGTTTCTTATATGACTCAGTTTACCAAAATAGCTACAGCTTAACAATGCTAGCCAAAGCAAGGAAGTTAGACCTATGTCCTTAAATCAGTCTCTGTTAGCTTGAATAGATCTTAGGTAAGAAGAGATGTTTTCTAAGCCAGTGGATCTCAACCATTTTGGTGCTCTAACCCTTAACACAATTTTTTATATTTTGGTGACCCCAACCATAAAATTGTTCTCCTTGTTATTTTACAACTGTACTTTTGCCATTGTTATGAGYRACAGTCCAAACATCCAACATGAAGGCAACCCTAGGCYTTCTGTAAAAATGGTGAAGCTGGGGGCATGATCCATAGGTTGAAAACTGTTTCAAGTTCTTTGTCGGACTGGTTAAGGTCATTGTCTTACTGTAGCATAAGATAGGAACTCCTCAGTCTCTCATGTTTAGCTGTAGCCCTAATTTTTAGCCTTTTACTTACATATTTACTAAGATCATACATTAATAATAAAATATATAAATTATAATAAAACATCTTCTAAGCTTTAAAGAACACACCATTATAAACTTAGATATTTTTAAAAGCTGTTATCTTAAATATCTAGTTTTWTAACTCCAAAACTCTCTAAAAAGAAGTTTAAAATTTTTTCAACTATGTGTTCTTGCAAAAATCAAAATAAAGTGCCTGTTTAAAGAGTGAAGTCACAGAGCACAAGGTAATTTTCAGAAGGCAAAGCCAAGCTCTAACAGTACAAACAATTTAACCCCTCTAAAAATCAATGCCAATGGATGACTCCTATGTTACGAAGTTTGGCTGCCRGCAAGTTACACTCCTGCATATGAACACTGTGGAGGTGCAGCTTAACGACTTATTAAGCCTTGTTTCAAATCCTGTCTTATATAAACCTGAGTTTTTTAAGACAGAAAGGAATTGTACAAAAATTTTATCCCAACTTTAAAGCATCTCTGGGGATCTGTTGTCTCCTTGGTCAGCCCATACCACCATGGCTGCCCTTGGTCAAAATGATGTCTGCCTTCTCCATCCCTATCAAACTATCGACTAACTGTGTATTGCTGCCCTTGTTCAAAATGATGTCTGCCTTCTCCATCCCTATCAAACTATCGACTAACTGTGTATTGCTGCCCAAGAAGGCAGCAAGCCACCCAGGCCAGAATGTCACGTGGTCCCTTTAAGATTATCTGAGCATAGGGTTTTAATTACCAAGCCCAAGTTACAAGTTTTAAGTCAACTTTTTGTTACAGACTTTTAATCATACCCAATAACTAATAAGCCAATAATCTCTGTAGTTTCCGACCCCGACATAGTCTTTAAAAGCATGCCTGAGTCTGCAGCAGGGAGAACCATACATGACCCAATTCCAGAGCCAGATTCTCAATAAAGCAGTGAGAAGGCCAGGCTGACTCCATGACAGGCTACGGGCAATTCAGGAGACGAGGCCTAAATCCCTGTTTCCAAGAACGGGGCAAGTCTGGGCAAGGCCAGCCTGGCCTGAGGTCAGTGGCAGTTTCCAGACCTCCCCAGCAAGTTTCCAGCCCCCTCTCCCCAGTAATAGAATGTCCTTAGAGATGGATGCAACAGATTAGCATAGAGGTCACCTACCCCAGAATCCCCTAATGTGCTTTAAATCAGGCCTGAAAGCTCACTTGGTGGTCTCTCTATTCTGGTGATGGGAGACCCCAGGATGCCGGACTTCTGCTGAATAAAACACTTTCATTTACATAGTGTTTGAGTTTCTGGGTATCATCTTCGGCAAATCATGAA
>BDUI01005187.1:84062-103286 GCA_002335545.1 Apodemus speciosus
CTGCTGGTGGGACTGCAAGCTGGTACAGCCACTCTGGAAATCAGTCTGGAGGTTCCTCAGAAAACTGGACATGATACTTCTGGAGGACCCAGCCATACCACTCCTGGGCATATATCCTGAAGATTCCCCAGCATGCAATAAGGACACATACTCCACAATGTTAATAGAAGATTCTTAAAACTTCTACTAAGTGATTTTAGCAGTTTACAGCAAGGTCTTGGTGATAAGTATATATCTGAATTCCATATGCCGTGTCTGTCTGCTTTGTGGTCAGTGGCAAACACCAAGGAGGAGACACAGCAGATTTGGTGGAGTCCTACTTGCTGAACTTATGCTTCTCATGAGAGATTTGCCAGTTAAGTCTTTTAATAAAAGCAGATGATGTGCTTAGCATGTGCTGTGTGGGAAGAATCTAGCAGGCAGCAAACAAGATGTGTGTAGTATTGAAATCCAACAGAGAGCTATGTTCATCGCTTATTACTAATGACTTCAAAATGCCAGGATACTAGCAAAGGGACCACACATAATGTCACTTTTTGGAAGGAAGTACTTAAACCTACCAGACTGTGCTGATAATGTAAATGCAAGAGTTTATTGGGAGAGAATGTATAGCACTGTCAATTGTAACATTTAATGTTCAGGTTGATTCTCGTGCTTTGTCTTGAATATATTTGTGGATCCTTGTATTACTTCTCCCCCTCCTCCTGTACTCCCTTGTATGACTTTTCCCTCTTTTCTCTATTGAACCCAAACTTACATTGCTGTATCATCTATTAAATGACAAATGTTAAAGAAATGTGAGTCACATTGTCAAACAACCATATATCTTAAAAGAAAAGCTTTCTCCTCTCTCCTCCTATATTGGTTCTTTTCTCCATCTCCATCACTTCTGCATTCTTCTCATATTTCACCTCATTTTGCTTCACCCATATTACTTATTCTACTCCTACAATTTTATTTATAGTTCTTCATTGTCCACATTCATCTCTTCATAGGAAAACCCACCACTGTCTCTTTGTTCATCCAAAGCTGAAAAAAATCTACCCTTCATTGCTTTACCTAAATACCACAGCTTTACTTCACAAATAACTCCCAGAGCACTCTTAACAGAAACATGTCTGTCCACATCCACTTTCTGTCCTCTGTGTCTTCAAGACAATAAAACTTAAAAACTAAAATACAGAAAATGAAAAGACAAAATGTAAAATCCAGAGAAAGCAAAACTGTATCATACACAGATCCAGTTTTCAGAAAGATTGCTACTTGTGTTAAACTAAATAGGAATAAATCCCCCATCATTGACATGTTGTAGTGGCTATTTCTAGGCCAGGATTGAAGTAAACTGTACAACATTGACATGCTCTCTTTCTATTCCAAGAACACAAACCCAACAATAAACCTCAGGTAGGTCCCAATATCAAAGTCCTAGTTCCACAACTTTTTTGGGGTGTTGTTGGTTTTTGTTTTGTTTTGTTTTGTTTTGTTTTGTTTTTATTGTAACTAAGTTTCCTTGTTTTATACTTTGGTTTTCTAAAGTGAGAAACACAGACACCTATCATTAAGACATTCAGTCCATTCAAGAATATAATCATTTCCAGACCTCCCCTTTAGACTTCCCTTACCCTCTTAAAATGGGCACAGGGCCATTTCCAGGTGGTAAGATCTGAACCTCTAGCTGCTCGCATTCTGTCTGGGGAATCCTGCTGCCACAGAACATCTTTCCCTTGGCTCAGACTCATATCAGCAGTGACACCCAGTGGAGGAAAGACTCCTGAGCAGACACCTCCACCTCTCAGCTCCCATGCCCACCCCCACTTCTTTCCACAGTTACATTTCTGAAGGACTTTGTTGCTTTGACCTTATAGGTCTCTAAACGAAAAGAATTTATCTGATTGCCTAATGCCAGACAGCTTTTTTGATTTTACTTAAAGAGGCTCAGACATTTCCTATGTATTAAAGACATTTAATCCTATCAAAATATATTCAACTAATCAGTTATTTGGGTTCTAAAAATAAACTACACATGCAAATATAACAATAAAAACAGAGGCACTCAATGGTTTCCTATATTTCGCCCTCTAAAAATGTCAAAAATGCAATCGCCAATCAAAATTGTGGATTAATTACTTATTCATAGCACTATTCTAAGCACGCAAAGCTGAACTGTAAGAAACTAAGGCTAAACTCAAGTTAAGTTTTTGTGATGGCTATAACTAAAGTAATTTGTTCTTTTTACCACAATGGTTACGTATAAAACTAGTACTTCAGGTGCTTTTATAACACAAGATATATGGGCTGTGCTTTTAAAAGAAACATAAAATGAGGGTTTAAAAAGTCAATATATAGAGCCTTTCTCTTTTTTAATTCCACAAACATAAGAGTAATAAGTTACACAGATCCAGTTGAAAATTAAACAATACGAAAGAAAAAACATTTCAGACTGTTAGATCATCTCTGTCTCCCCCCTGCTCTTTCTCCTTTCCTCCAGTCCCTCCCTTCTCATTTCACCTTATCTGCATTCCTTTCCAATTTCATTTAAATCTTTGTACAAAGCCAGACCTGACATGGGCAGTCCTCATTGCAAAACAACAGTCACAGCTACAAATAGGAGGTAGTGTTATTTGTGAGTTCAATACAGTTGTTTACTTCATCCAGAAAAATATTCTGAAAATTCCTGTTGTTCAGAATGGATCTCTAGCATTGGAAGTTTCATCACAGCTATTCTGAGTGGATTCCTTCTTGCTATAGGGACTTTAAGAAATCAAAATTTTAAGTGAAATACATACAACCCACTATCTTTCCTTTTTGACACTCTGTCTAGGTGTGTGCTCCTTACAGAAGGGTWGAAAGGAGATAAAAATGATAACTTTAGTAATTATTCTCATTGTATTGTTACTTTTATATAGCTGTGACCAAAATGCCTGAGAGCACAAGTTAAATGAAGAAAGATCTATTTGGATTCAGGGCTATAAGTGGTCAGTTCATGGTTCATATTCTTGCCTAATTTGGGGACTATGGAGTTAAGGAGTGTGTGGAATACCATACTTAGACCTCCTGGTGGAAGGGAGCAGAAGGAAAGGAAAAGATTAAGAACGAGCTCATATGGACATGTAAGCAGACCAGTACACAACCATCTTGATCGTCAATTGTTATGTGAGGCCCTGGCCAACTGCGAGTAGCACCACTCCCTGGGCTTGTGTTTGCGGGGTGTATAAAAAAGCTAGAAAAGCAATTTTGAGTGAGATGGTAAGTAACATTGCTTTATGATTTCTGATTGAAGTTCCTGCCTAAGTTTATAATGACTTGTGCTTTTAGCTTCCTGTCTTGAGTTCCAGACCTGACATTCTTCAGTGATAAACTCTAATCTGTAAGGATAGATAAACATTTGCACCTCTCCAAAGGATCCAGATATATTCCACAAAGTCATCATCTATATGGCCTACTTGCTCTAGCTGACCCTATTTCTAAGTTATCCAATACCAACCACTCAGCACCACTAGGAGGAATCAAACATTCAGCATCAGATGTGATTTGGGACCTTCTACATTGAAACTGTCATGATCACCATGTGTTATTGTCCACTAGTGGATGATTTTCTGATATTTACCTTTGTTTTTCTTTGTAGTATGAATGTTGGAAATTTCTCAAAGATATTTTAAAAGGAGATTTGTTTTGCAAACCAAACTAGCATTGCCATGCACAAAGGCAAATAATTGGACCAATTATTCAGATTGCTTGGGTTCTAAATCACTTTCATTCCTCTTTTAAAAATATTTCATTGCTATGATTCTGCTTAGCAATATCATTACTGAAAAGTATCTTGAAAGATAAGAGACAGTATCAGATATGCCAAACACTCTTTGATGAGACTAATTTTGATTAACTTACTATCTCACCTTTTTTGAAGTTTCTCTAGTACATTTTTAGGGGCCATCTGAGAACTGATTGCTGTATTCTATGAGTCTTCCTGTTTAGAAGACAACTGTGTTGTTATCACTAAATATAATTTGACCCAGCAGACAGTGGATGTAATAACTTCCTGGAGATTTACTGCCTACAAAACAGCTATGAATCTAGTGCCTGCTTCAAGCAACAATAGTGAAATCAAATGAAATTATTAGTGGGAACACACTTTGCAAACACAAAGGGCCAAGAAGTGTAACTTGACTCACATTCACAAGCCTAAGAATGAGCACATGTGAAATAAAGCTTTGCTGGAAAATACAGATGACATCCAAATATGAAAAGTAGAATAAGTAATGAAATATCTCCCCATGCTTTTAGTTATTCAGTAAGCTAAGAGTGTGAGAAGAAAGGAGAGGTTAGATAAAATCATCATGAAGTATCAGATTCCATGAATGAATTAGAGTTAACTGCCTGCAAACAGAAGGAAGCACAGAAGTACTAGTGAACAACTGAACTCCAAAAAGCCTGTTCTGTTGAATGGACTTGAAGATTCAGGTAGTCAGAGGGCTCTAACTGCAGGGAGAAAATCTGGTAAGCACTGAGCCACTAAGGGTCTAGGAACTTGTGTAAGGAAACCACTTAAGATACTTAAGGATTTCAAAAGATGTAATTAAACAAGATGCATGTGTAAAAATGACTTTGGGGGCTGAATGTTCAACAGGTAAACACCATTGCTTCCAAACTTGAGGATTTTAGACTGATTCCCAGGATCCCCATCATGGAGGGAAAGAAGTGAAACTCACTATGGTCCTCAGACCTCCTCATGGGTAACAAGGCATGTACACATTCACACATGGGCACACATATAAAGACTCATTTGCTCACACACTTTCCCACAAAAATAAATGAGAAAATAAGTATCATTTTCTCCTTTAAAATATCACTTTTGATGCCAAAAGGAAAATTATTGGAATGCACTTGCTAGGAGTGAGAAGGGAAAGCTGGGCTGGTGGCTCAGTGGATAAAGCACTTGCCAACCAAGCATGAAGACCCAAGTTTGAATCTTCAAAACCCACAAGGATTGGCAACATTTGTTTATGATCCTAGTGCTACTGGGAAGGTTGATAGGAGGCAGAGACAGTATATTTTCCTTAAAACTCACATGCCAGCCAGCTAATCACATGCAGCAGTCCAAACTAAATAGTTCCTGTTTCAAACAAGGTAGAGGACAANCCAGAACCACCCAGTACTCCCAGAGCTCCCAGGGACTACACCACCAACCAAAGAGGACACATGGAGGGACCCATGGCTCCAGACGCATAGGCAGCGGAGGATGGCCTTGTCGGACATCAAAGGGAGGAGAGGCCCTTGGTCCTGAGAAGGCTCGATGCCCCAGTATAGGAGAACGCCAGGACAGGGAAGTGGGAGTGGGTGGGTTGGTGAGCAGGGGGAGGGGGGTGGGCTAGGGAGGTTTTGGGGGGGTGGGAAACCAGGAAAGGGGATAACATTTGAAATGTACATAAAGACTATAATAAAAAAGAAAAAGGAAGAACCAAATTTACCTGGAATTCACAAACGCTATAGAAATGGGGGAGTAATGGGGCTAGAGAGAGCTCTTGTTGCTCCTGCAGAGGGTCTAAGTTCAGTTAACCCCCACCTGTGGCTCCAGTTAAGAGCGGGTTTCCGATGCTGTCTTCCAGCCTCCTCTGCATCGCATTCACGTGTTGCGCTTGTATACATACAAGGAAAACACTCATACACATAAGATTAAATAAATATAAAAATATTGGGAGGGAATAAAAACAAGTGTGTGTGTGTGTGTGTGTGTGTGTGTGTGTGCACGTGTGTTGGTTAGTTTTATGTCAACTTGACACAAGTTAGCATCTCCTGGAGGAAGGAATCTTAATTTAGAAAAAGATCTTCTAAGATTAACCTGCAGGCAGGTGTGTAAGGCATTTTCTTGATCGATGATTAATATGGGGGGAGGGTCTGTTCGCTGTGGGCGGTGCTACCTCTGAGCAGGTGGCCCTGGACCGCATAAAGAAGCAGGCTGAGCAAGCTGTAAGCCAATGAGGAGTGCTCATCACTTGAGTTCCTGCCGTAAATCATTCTCTCGGTGATGAACGCCTGGAGGTGTCAAATAAAATAACTCTTTTCTCCCCAAGTGGCTTTTGGTCATAGTGTTTTACCACAGCAATAGAAATATTAAGACGGTGTGAAAATTTTTGACTTAACATTGTAATGTTTTCCATTTTAATTGAAAAGGAAGCCCCCTTTGTAGCTTATGTCCTCTGAAGTACACACCCCCCCCCCAGTGCCCCACTCTTCTTTTCATAAGAAATGCTTTCTGAGTACTTACCAGGTGCTCAATAAAACAAGGGACTACTTGAAGAATGTCACACAAAACAAATCAACCAATCATAACCAAAACCCAATGAGATAAGCACCTTGTTTGCATCTAGCTGTTCAGACCAAGGAGACCTGAGAACTCACCCAAAGTTTATTCAGAAACAGAAGTTGGGCCCACCCAAGCAGCTCAGAACCACTGTACTGCCACTTGGACCGTGAACTTGTCTAAGATATCATGACTTGCCCATGGCCACCTTCTTAGTAAAGGAATTCAGCCTCTGGCTCCCTCTCTGCGGAGACTGTGCTTCCACACCTGCCCCTCGGAGTTCTGTCTTTGACCTGGGGTGCTCCCACTCGGGCCTATTAGAAATGAGGCAATCGAGCATCTGCCCCGGTCCCGTTCTCTGTGTTCTGAGAAGCACAGAACTAACAAGTCATGGAGTGGTTCTAGTTAGTTTTGAAGAAATGCTGAGCTACCGTCGACCTCTGCATTGCCACCGGCCACATCAAAGGCTCTGGCTCCTCTACAGTTTCGCTGAAGCTTTTCTCTTTTCCTTTTTTTTCTTTTATTTTATAACTATTGAGGCTGATATGGGATATCATTTCATTGTACTTTTGATGGCATTCTCTTTACGAAGAATAATATTGAACATCTTCTCATGCACTTGGCCATTTATATGTCTTCTTCAGAGAAACACCTCCTCACAATTTCTGTATGGATTGTTTGCCTTTTTGTAAAAGGTCGATTATTTATTTATTTTTATTTATTTACTTGAGACAGGGTTTCATTACATAGTCCAGGCTGGCCTCAAACTGGAGGTCTTCCTGCCCCGGCTTCCTGGGATTACAGGCAGACACCACTATAACTTACTGTAGAAGTTATATTCTCTGGAGATGTCTTAAGTGAATGTCTAATCCTCAGCCACGWATTTGCCAGTCTTAAAGTTCCAGCTGGAGAAAAGGATGCTGTCCTGGGATTCTATTGCTGTGAAGAGACACCATGAGCAAGGCAACTCTTATAAAGACAGACGGTTTCAGAGGATTAGTCCATTACCATCACAGCAGGAAGCATGGCAGTGTGCAGGCAGACATGGTGCTGGAGGAGCCGGGAGCTCTACATCTTGATCTGAAGGCAGCCACGAGGAGACTGTCTTCTGCACTGGGCAGAGACTGAGCATAGGAGACCCCAAAGTCCACCTTCACAGTGACACATGTCCCCCAATATGGCCAAACCTCCTAATGGTGCCACTCCTTGTGACCAAGCATCGAAACACATGAATCTGGGGGCCCAATCTATTTAAGCCACCACAGTTGCATTTCATAAAAGCCGTAAAGTCAGCTGCAGAAAACGGTACAATTTGTGAGGGAACCAAGGCCATTAAGCATCTACTCCACCTACCTGAAGCCGCGAGCGTTCTTCTAAATAAAGTATACAGGCTCCACGTCTTGGGGCTTTTCCCAGGCCTGCGCTGAAGCTCTGTTCGCCACTTCCAACCACTCCCACTGTCTTCTGCAGAATCTCCACCCACAGCCTCAGCAGAGTGACTGCGCTTGAGGCAAGAGCAGTATGGGAGAGCAGAGGATCTGCAGTATGGGAGGTGTTGTAAATCAGGTGCTCTGCCAGCCTGCCTTTCGTGACTCAGCGCCAGCAGCTCAGAGCCATCACCCGCTGCCAGGGGCTGCGCTCCTTCACCGTCGCTACACGTTGTTTATTTCCCAGTACAATACGCACACCCTTTGTAAGGTCCCTCTGAACATCATGGCGCCCCCCCTTGTCTGTCTGTCTGTCTGTCTGTCTTTCATTATTTCTGTGCGTCTCTCTCTCATTCTGTCTCTGTCTCTCTGTCTCTCTCTCTGTGTGCGTGTGCGTGTGCGTGTGTGTGTCCCTCTCCCATTCTCTCTGTTTCCTGGTCTCTCTGTCTGGATGCCGTCTCTCATGCCCCCACTCCAAGACAGCCTTTCACTCTCCCCTCTTAGTGCCATACTTTTGCCCCAATCTGCCCCAAGGAACCTTTCACAGTTTATCCCAGATGGAGGGGCTTCCTCTCAGACAGGATATCAGAAAGGGGGTGAGCCCGAATGACTAACATGGTACTATAGTTGAAATGACAGTTGAGGGGAAGACTTTGCGTGTTGAAACGTGAAAGAGAAGAAGAAAATCATGAAAAAGCAAGGTGAGTATCAGAAAGAGGCAGAGAGTGGGCCCACCAGGGGACAAGCCGTCCTCCATGCGGCCTACCTGCGAGAAAGCCCTGAAGAACTCTGGCTGTTACTGAGAAAGCTTCTGCCTTCGCTCCAGGCTCCCCACCGCCCACCCCCGCTCCCCCACACATCTCTGTCTCATGGTTACCATGAGCAGTAGGCATTCTAATTTTCTTAATTATGTCTTTATTGGCCACATATAGGGGGCCAAAATGAGAACACAAACATTCATCTGTACCACAAGAGGTGAACCGTCATGTCGGGGGACCCTAATTCTCAGCGTGTTTCTACACAGCGGCACACAGCGACACAGGCGGAGGGCAGACATACCCAGGCGATGTCTGTTCTGTGGAACGGAGCAGCTGGCAGAAGCGAGGGCCTGAACTAAGTTTAGCTGCTTGGAGGAATCCTGCTGAGACTCGGGCTAGGGTGAGGGGCGGTGAAGCACTGCTCACGGTCCATCCAGGGCTTTCCGCTTACCTGACTCCAGAAGAATCCCAATTTGAGCATAGTTGCTGGTCTGGAATTTACCACGTGGCATTGGAGGTGCACTGGCCTCTTGGGATAGAAAATGAAACCTCGATCAAATTGTCTTTCTGTGGCCCCTGAAGCCAACACATGCCACAGTAACAGGCTACAATCCCACAGTATGAAAGAGCTTAGAGCTGGCATCTGCGTTCCTAATACCACCGTCATTCTCATCCCGATCACTCTGAGGACTGGCATCAGCAGCACATAAACCGAACCTATGAAACAAAGAACCACAGTTGCTGAGCTCAAGTTTCCACAATGAAACGAGATGCACTATTTAGAAAGAATCTTAGAATCGCTATCAAGGCGGAGGAAGCAAGGGAAGTCTTTGATCCAGAGTCCTATCAACACAGTCCCCAGAGGGATGATTCTGTGGCAAAGTGATTCATCTGTAGCTGCCTGGCGCAGTGTGTGGATARTATCCAGGAGGATTTTAATTTTTTTTTTCACTGTTGCCAACCGCCATTTTCTTTTGCATCATCTCAAATTGCTGTACCTATTATTCCTCTGAAAGGGAATTGACCATCAGGGGGCTCCATCTTTCAGAAGGCAGTAGGATGGGCTGAACTGAAGACTTCAGAGGTGGGACACCAGGCTGGCGTCACAGCCTGTTCCAGATGGAAGCAACATCAAAAGGAAATAGACTCGCGGAGCCGGCAGACATGTGGCATAGCATCTCTGACCTGGTCATCCTTGTGGTCACCCAGGTCCTAGCTAGCGTCTGAATGGACTACTCAGACCACAGRTGCAGGTCAGAGGGAAGAAACCACACTTACAGGTTGGACCTGCTTTCCACTGGCCCCCCAGTACTCATTGTGGGACCTGGCATCCAGTGACCCTCCATGCATACTTCTTATCTGCACCCAAGGCAGACTAGTTCTAGAGCTATCCCCAGGATTCCTGAAATCTGTGGAACACCCAATTCTCCTGTGTAAACTGCTATATTTGCATATAACTTGGATACATCCTCCCATATACTCTAAACCATCTCTACATTACTCATAATTACCAAGGTAAATGCTATATAAATTGTCATTTTGTTTCTGGGTATGGTGATAAAAAGTATCTATCTATACCGCTGGATTTTTTTTCAAGTATCTACCTGCAGTTGAATACATGGAAGAAGAGACATCTAGCTGAAAGGTGCACTGGGTGCATGGATGTCAAGGTGACTTCAACAAGATCGAGCAGGATTCCTGTCCCAGAGGACCAAGACACTACCTCGGAATGCAGCCATCTTCCGTAACAACGGCCCTGAGCCTGCCTCCTGGTGTTCATACTCTTGTAAATGTGTTTTTAAGAAGTCGTTTATGGCYGAAGAAMTAACACCCAGGATTGSGTTACAAATCAACTAGCTTTTGTAGAGGGATTTTRATCCAGCAACATGGCTACTCTAGTTGGAATATAGACACCTCCTTGGCGCAYACCTTTAATCCCTCTGTCTGGAATACAGGCAAGCCCTTATACACACCTTTAACCCCAAACAATGAAGGGAAAGTAGAAGGAAGCGCCCGTGTTTGAAAGTGATRTGTAATTGACAGGCAGGCAAAGTGATGAATCGGAGGAAGAGATGTCATAATAAGATATGCCCAACTCTCCAGAACAGAGAGCAAAAAGGAGGGTACTTCAGAGAAAGATTTTATTCAGGACAGTTGTAGAGAGAAAGGTTGCAGAAAGAGAACATGCTAGACACAGGCGAAGAAAAAAAAACGAGCCAGAAAATTAGAACATATTGACAAAGTTAGTATGAGGGCAAGCAGAGCAATTTAGTCAGAAGCTGAAAGAGATCAGTTTGTATCAGTCAGCCTATAGAGGAGTTTTGAGCCAGAACAGCTGAATTAACCAGCCAGCCAGAATTCAGGAAGGGCTAGAAAGGGTGAAGCTTAGAGATAGTAAGTCCCAGAGGCTGAAACCATTCTAGGCCTAGATAAGATTATATGGAGGCTAGAAGCTTCCAGGACTAGTCCTAGGTTAGTGTACAGAAGCAGTAAGCCTCCAAGATGACAATCATATCAGGTGAATTAAAGATACGTTTACAAGCCTCCATCTTGAGAACTTCTCTCATGTTCTTTCTGGGGGTATACCAGCTACCGTGTGAGAGCCTGTCCTATGTTAAGGTCTACATGGCAAGGCACTGAGGGAGGGGAGGCTCCGGCCAACAGCCAACACGTTGGGCTGTTGAAGTCCTCAGCCCGACAACCCGTAAGTATAATCTCCTGCCCAGGGCCGTGTGAGTGAGCCGAGGATGTGGTTCTCCCTACTGAGTCTTCAGAGGACAACAAAGCCCATCACCTCCAGACACGGTGGAACAGGACGCATCCCGCTGANACACACACACACACACACACACACACACACACAATCACCTTTATACATATGATTCATGAGCCAAAAAAGTAATAAATAGAGGAAGGAATAAAGATTCTCTTACATTTATGTCATGGGGGAAAATGGAAAGATGTGAGCTAACTTGTGAGATTGTTTAGACACAACTGATGTTGGATGCTTTATGTCAGGCAAAAAATGAAAAAAGACAGACATGATGAGTCCTAGTCTTGCTTAGATATTAGATATTGTATTCCTCATTATGTAGCAGTAGTAAATATTTAATAAGTTGGAAAGCCTGGGAAATTGTCATAGTTTGAATGGAATGTCAACAGTCTAATATATAAACTAGCTTCATYGAGCAAAGCAACTGTAGGTGATATGTGTTAAACATGTATGAAGTGCTAAACTTCATGGCTGCAACTCTTTCATGGTGGGTTATTATGTCAGGACTAAAATCATCTCCAGATTTCAGATATGGAAACTGTGGTTTGTAGCAGTAGAGAGACATATTCACAAGGACATGGGCCCATAAATAATGGGAAATCAGACAGTCTGATACAGTACTCTTTTACAACAATGTTCTCCCTCTGATTTTCAGTTTAACATCTTTCCTGGAAGATGTAGTGTCATAGTATACCATGTGCTTTCTTCTTACATATAAAACAGTCTAACCTAACACTGGAAGGGAGAACAACTATACTCAGGGTTTTATTAAGATCCTGTATCATAGAGGAGTACCAGAACAGAGAAATGGGAGGGGGTGATTGGGGAAGGGTAGAGGGAAGAGGACTTAGGGGACATATGGTGAGCGGAGAACTGGGAAAGGGGAAAGCATTCAGAATGTAAACAAAGAATATAGAAAATAAAAAAAGAAAAAAATTAAAAAAAGAAAAAAAGATCTTATTAGATATAAGTTAATGAGCTAAAATTCAAATAGCAATGTTTATCAGGTTTTCCCTTGCCCATATTCATGAATCCTTTTCATAACTAATAAAGACACGGAGCTGCATCTTTTAAGAAATGTAACTTCAGCATTGATGAAAAATGTCGGGGTTTTATGCCTCTTATCTTGAGTAACCAGAATATACTGTTGCAGGTACCAGAGGGACACTCATAGGTTTTAAAAGAATACAAACTGCATGGCATAATAATATATAATATACAAATATGCATGTAAACATATGTGTATAATGTATGTGTGTGCACACATGTATATTCACATGAATATAAGTTTCATCCTTGATCACGCTCCATCTTATCTTGGAGATAGGCGCTCACCAAACTCATTGGCCATTGGCTATAAATGGCGGACTGATGAGCTTGCTGAATCTATCCATCTGTACTACCTGTGTACAGGTGWTGAAATACATGTGGCTTTTTCACATGGATTCTAGGGTTCAAACCTTCATGCTTGTGTGCTAGCATGAAGGTTTGCTAGCTCCTCACATGCTCCTCTTTCAAGTTTTCAATGTATTTCTCTCTCAAGTGGATACAAAAGTACTACCTCACTTTGGTTCTGGGCTTAAAACCCTTTAAAATAATTTTCTCCCCTTGTTAAATCTGTCAGTTATAAGGATGAGTTTTCATCTAAGGATAAGATAGGTGAAATATCAAAAGTCAGAACTGACAGAAGTGTCTCATCTGAGCAAGCAATTCATTGTCAGATGTAAAACCAGGTCACATTTACCTTTCAGTATCTGGCATTTAGGCAGGACACTCTTCCCTTAGAGAGCATCTTTAGTTGACTCACGGGGACTGCCTTCAAGTCATGTTGGCACTGTTCAGCTTTAAAGTGCTTTCAAATTTGAGCTAGAAAATAGAGCACAAATTTTAGTAAAAGGCAAAAGACTTATAAAGTCTGAAGAGAAAATATAGTGTACAATAGCATAGATTTTTTTATAGGGCGCAGAAGAAAGCCTTGAATTTACTATTTAGAACATGGGCTTCTTGTAGTGTATTCAGCAAGCCTCTGGATGTAGTCACTAGGATGTAAGAAATTCTTCAGTTGAAATCCACATCAAAGAAAGAGTTTACAAAATGAATTGAAAGGACTACAACAGGCTACATCTCATCCTTTTTCTCATTGCTCCTTCCACCCATTCTTCAGTGACACGTTTTGGTTTGTTGTTTGTTTTATTCTTTTCAGATGCTCTCTATTTTGTTTCTCCTCTGATCACAGTGTCTTACCCACTGTGGGGTTTCCCTGTAATGACACCATGTCTCAGAGAAAATGACTTAAAAAATTCAAAGCCTCCTTCCTCCTCTTTATGACCTGTTCCAGGTCTCCTTGAGGAACTTCAAGCAGCATTGGGAAGAATAAACCTTCAGCTGTGTACAAGAATGTGGCTGTGCTTAATGATGTGTTGAGGTTAGAAGACTAGAATAATGTTAATTTAAATTTCACCAAGGTAACAGAGCATATATTTTCACTGTGCTAGCCCATGTTTCCAACAAAATACAACACAAGACACAGGCTGGCATGTAGATGACTCCAAATATATGTGTGTGCAMAGAATAATGGACCTGTTCTTTCAAAGGTCACAAACATTCAGGAGGCAGCTGTTTTTATTGGCTTGTCATGTTAACTTACACTGCATTGTAGCTGACTCAAATTATACTCTGTTGTTTTGTAAGTATATTCAACAGTGTTTAAATGTGCCTAATTTGAAAAAAAAAGTCAGGGAAATTCTTTCTCTCTGCCTCTCCTGTGTATGTATGTTTATATGTATATGCCTTTCTATCTGTCTCCTTCCATCTATCCTACATTCTCTCCCTCCTTTCCACATAATCATTATTTTGGATACAGAGTACATGATCTATATATGTATGTGTATCTGAAAGAGGGAGCATTGAGAGAGAGAGAGAGAGAGAGAGAGAGAGAGAGAGAGAGAGAGAGAGAGAGAGAGGTGATAGATGAGAGATGTATCTGTGACTAACTAGCCAGATGTCTTTCAAGGAGAGAAAGTAAAAATAAGACATAGAGCCATAGTCAAATAGAAGGATTTTATTTTTATATCATGTTTTTTCTCCTTCTGTGTGTAGTGGGGTAGAGGAGCAGGCTAGTCAAATGACAACCTGCTGAAGTTGGGTCTGTTCTTCCACCAAGTTATCCATGCATCTCTGTGGGCCTAAAAAGAATATGGTTTTAACATTTTATTTTAATTACTTGTATGGGTACATATAGATGTGTACATGTGAGCAGGTGCCCTCAAAGGCCAGAAAATTCTCCATGANAAAAAAAAGTCAGGGAAATTCTTTCTCTCTGCCTCTCCTGTGTATGTATGTTTATATGTATATGCCTTTCTATCTGTCTCCTTCCATCTATCCTACATTCTCTCCCTCCTTTCCACATAATCATTATTTTGGATACAGAGTACATGATCTATATATGTATGTGTATCTGAAAGAGGGAGCATTGAGAGAGAGAGAGAGAGAGAGAGAGAGAGAGAGAGAGAGAGAGAGAGAGAGAGAGGTGATAGATGAGAGATGTATCTGTGACTAACTAGCCAGATGTCTTTCAAGGAGAGAAAGTAAAAATAAGACATAGAGCCATAGTCAAATAGAAGGATTTTATTTTTATATCATTTTTTTCTCCTTCTGTGTGTAGTGGGGTAGAGGAGCAGGCTAGTCAAATGACAACCTGCTGAAGTTGGGTCTGTTCTTCCACCAAGTTATCCATGCATCTCTGTGGGCCTAAAAAGAATATGGTTTTAACATTTTATTTTAATTACTTGTATGGGTACATATAGATGTGTACATGTGAGCAGGTGCCCTCAAAGGCCAGAAAATTCTCCATGARGTTGGAGCAAGAGACAATATTATGACTCCTGGCTTGGGTTCTCTGAGTCAAATTCAATTCCCCTGCATGAGCACATGTGATCTTAACCACTGAGCCATCTCTCCAGGCCCTGGAGAAAGAATTTAAATAGTGGCTTGATCACAGGATTTGTTTAGTGAAAATACATATTTTTTTTTCTTCAAAAGTCTGGCCAAGTGGGGAAACAAAGGAATGGGATGGTTGACAGCAAGGGAATATATTTGAAATTGAGTAACTACCATGGAAAGAGCTGCTGAACAGGGTTCTGGCTCCTTTCCCGGTGGTTTCGTGCCACAGGCTGAATAAATATTTATCGGCAAACAGTGAAAATGAGGATGAAGCCACACAGCTAAACAGGAGCCAGTGCTTCAGTCACTGCTGCTCATGAGCTCTGTGGAGTTTGAAGCAAATGAGCATAATGGTGTATATTGACATCGCACTTCTGTGTGTGTCCATCAGAAAGCAACGTTTCTACCAAGTCCAAGGCAGGGACGAATAGCAAAGAGAGCCTGCTAAGGGTCATGACTCAGTGAGAATTACAGAAGAACAACAGCTACCARTGTTGAGACATTGTGAGTTCTTTTGCCAGTTCAATTACAAGGACAGGGAGAACTTCTGCTCTTCTGTTGAAGCAATGCTCTTTAATCAAAGCAGCCATTCTAACATCCTAATTAATGCTAAGTAGCAAAGATGGTTTGAAGGACAATAATCAAGATAATTGTTGTTTGAAAGCTTTTTTTAAAAAGTAATATTTACCCATATAGACGACTCCTTTTTTATAATAAAAATAATCTGAAAACGTGTGTGTATGTAGAACCAACATGAGCTCCATGCTTATTTTCTTTTTACTCAATAAAGAGACCATAAACTCTGATGAAATATTCTCATGGACAGAAAAAGCTTTATTTAATATCTTGGATATTATTTTTCTTATAAGGCTGAATTTTAAGTGTTAATATTCTATCATGGCTTCTGACAAAATCTTCTCGGAGGGTAAAATAGCTTTATTTAAGATTGTGGATATTAATTGTAGCCTGTATTTTCTATGTTAACTTTGCTTAGAGTTTTGAATTTTAAGTGTTAATATTCTATAATGGCACTACTAATATTTCCATATTTTGTTCATTATGTCTATGTCTATTAATTGTCTTTTGACCAGAAATAGAGAGAGACACCATGTAGCTACTAGGTCTTGGTTTCTGTAAATTTTTACAGGATTTCTTGGTGCTAACAGAAATTATATATATATAKAGAGAGAGATAGAAATAGATAGATATAGATATAGATATAGATATATCATCCCTTCTACCTATATCTTGCCATAATTGTGTTATAATGCTTGCAAATATTTGCCTTATCTTCAATTAAAAACATTAAAGTACAGCACCATTTATATAATTTTCATAACACTTTAACAATACAATGGGATTTTTTGTTTGTTTTAAAGTAGTAGGTCATAGACGTATATTTCTGTCCACTGACATTGAAGGAGACAATTTGCTTCTTCATAAGTAAGAATCTTGAGAACAGAAAGCTGTTAGGGATGAAAAAACATCAAACTGTGAATGATATGGTCCATGTCATAGCCTCTTTTTTTCGTTTGTGGGCTCAATGGTCTTGGATAATATAGTCTTCTTCATTTTCCATCTTTTATTTATTTTTAATTTGTTATGCCATTTGCTTCAAAATAGTATAATATTTTCTAGGTAACAATAGAAGAGAAGGGGAGAGGTAGAAGGTAGTAGAGAAAATTATTTCTGTTTTTTCAAATGACAGTAAACGCTACCAATAATCATGTATATGATAAAGTAGAAAGTGCTATTGTCAGAAAACATTAAATGGTATGATTTTTGAAATGTGATACTTACATTTTCTTTTTGCACTGGGGAGTTTTTCCAGTGTTATAGACATAAAATAAAAAATGCATACATATATAATTTATCTATTAATGTCTTAACAGGCACCTAAGATGAACTGGCTATTGTGAAGAGAACCACAATAAACATGGATGAGCAGATGTGTCTTTTAGAGCTGACTAAAATTCTCTCAGTTAACCCAGTTGTCTTAGATGGATCATAAGACAGAGCTGTGTTTGTCTCCTAACTAACCTCATAATGTTTCCATAATGGCAGCACCAGCCTGCATTCCCACTATAATTCTCCTTTTTAGGCCCTGTTGCAGAAATACACAAGTTTATAAAGATCGTCCTATGAGGCAAAATAAGCTAGGCCTTAAAGACAAATATCACATTACATCACTCAATATTTCATATTTGGAACCTAGGCTCAAACATCCCCCCCCCACAACACGCACACACAACACCATGAAAATAGAATAACTATTATGTGGGTAGAAAAATATGGTCAGACAGGGGCAAAACAATTTAATAAATTAAAATAAAGATACACAATTGCAAAAGAATAACATTATGAAACCCAACGACTATGGAGCAAGGAAAATTTTTCAAACAGAGGAAGAAGAACATTTATCTAAAGACTTTTCCATATTTTACAGTACTGAGTTCCAGTCTTAACTAATAGACTTGCATTCTGTAACTCGCTATGGAAAGACACATGAAATATCTAAAAATGTAGAAAATGTCCAGTGTGACAAATTAAAATTTTAACTTAATAAAATCAATTCAAAATTTAAAGCTAAAACAATCATGTTTTGTTGAGTATAACTTTACTTGGGTAGCGTTTCATTTCACTCTAAATAGTAAAATTCACCATCGTGATTGAAGTACATGAGTATAAAAACACATTGGATTTTGAAAATTTGTGCTAAATTTCTAAAGTAGGACTTCTTTTTTGACTGCTGTATCTCATGTGCCCTAGGTAGACTTCAAAATCTGWATGTATCCAAGGATTGACTAACTAACTACTAATCCTCCTGGCATTGTCTCTCAAGAGCTGTTGTGAAAAAGATGAAGCTCCACCAAATGCAGGTGAGAGAATAAGACCTGGTTAAATATTCCCAACAAGATAGAGACGTGTGAGACTGGAGAAGGGTTTCACAGTCGGGAAAGGAGAAGGCTATGGAAAGCTCCACAAATTATTGACCAGTCTATATATTGCTACTACTTTTGCTATTTATTTCCTAAACTATTTCTATTATTATCAATTAGTAACAAGTATTTCTCCCTCTTCCATTTTTAACTCCAAAAATCCCCTCAAACCTGTTTAACCAGAGAAAGCAAAAAAAAGTGCATGCAAAAGATGTAACATACACATAATTTTGAGGTTTCCCTTAAGTTGAGATACAACGGTTGAAGAGAGGGAAAATAACCTAACTTTATAAAAGACATAAATTCGTACAACCAAAGAGTAAGGTAAGGCAAATTCCCAACTAAAATTAAAATTAAGTGCCAGTATTTTGTACTTTTATAACATTTTAAAACATTATTTGTAAAGAAAAACTTGTATGAAGTTTCATTAGCTGGGATACTTCATGTTTGTGTGAATGGTTTCAGTGAAGATATTTTGCTTTTAGATGGTGCTTTTGTTTGACTATCTGAGACACAGTTATCAGCTAGGGCATCTGTATCTGAGAGTTAGATCTCTATTTGAAAATACCATTTCCTGCCCTGCAGCTGGGAAGTGTCTGCTGGAACATCTGCGAGATAATCAGCTACCATTCACCAGATATCTCCATGGCCTGGTGTCCTGGGATTTGGAGCTGGTCATTTCAAAACAATACTGTGAGTGAGCTGTACCCCCATGGGCAGCTGAGAATGTAAATGGATTTCAGGTGCAGAGGTAGTATCACTTACCACTGAAAGCTCAAAACAGGAACAAGCCTCAGATCTGGGAAAATTCAAAATAACACAACAGATCTAACCATGACAAGCCAAGCCACAGTCTTGGAAATGCAGCCCCAGAAAATATGTGGATTGGTGTAGAGAGACATATGCAGTCACCAAAACGTGTTCATTGATTAACTGGTCTGGACCAAAGAGGAGAGAATACAAGACAGTTTCATTTAACATAGATTTTTCCCTAATATGCTTGTTCTACTTTAAGTTTTTGAAGAAGAGGTGGGGGTTGTAGCTCAGTGGGTGAATTTTTGCCTAGCACATGTAATAGCCAGGA
>BDUI01005187.1:103308-118605 GCA_002335545.1 Apodemus speciosus
AAAAGAAAAGAAAAGAAAAGAAAAGAAAGGAAAGGAAAAGAAAAGAAAGAACAAAAGAATACAAAAAAATTGCTCTGCCATTGTGTTGATTGACGAGAGATTTTTAGCGATGTTACAGATTGTGTAACTTCACTGGAAGAACATCAGGTTGTGAGAAAGAGAGTAGAAATGAAAGTTTTTTCTTACATCCATCTGATGTGTTCTTCCTTTGAGAGTTGTTTCTGTCCAAGGTGTAACTGTGGGGGCTGAATTCCATTCTTGTCCCTGCTGGCTGAGGTGATGCTAAGATATCCATAATAATAGAAACTTTGATATGATGCATGACTTTGGTCCTTACTTAACTAGCTTAAAGTAGAGCATTGCCTACAAACCAATTCCAGTCCAGGAATTAGAGATAACAAAATGTTTTGTCATCAGTCATAAAGGAGTTATTTTTGCTCTCATCTAGTACCCAAAATTGAAGTTCTCATCACTTATGCAAATCATATTAAGGAAGAAAAATAAATAAATGTGATCTTTTTGCAAATGCTGCAGCATCAGATAACAAAAAAACTTTAGTACCAATCTTTATTGTTTCCACATGTTCATATTTTATTTTCAAATATGAGAGCACACAACACACACATCCATATATAAATACCTAAAGTTCACTCCTTGGACTTTGAGACAGTTTTTTTCTCCAATATGCTGACATTGAAAAATATTCTATTTGTATAATCTATGTAATAAAAGTCACTACCATTAGCAGTGACTGTTTTGTTATTATTCTCTATCTACGAAAAAAACTATGCAAAATTTTACTTACTATATTTCACCTATGTAGACTGTTTCTCTTATTTAACATAAAAGAAAATTTAAAGGTAAGTCTATTGTACAAGGTTAAACATCAAGTAATTAAAGTAAACAGGATTTCCACATAGGCCTCTCTCCTTCCTCTCTAACATGCTCATTCCTTTTAACAGCTCCTCTTCAAGTGTACTGTTTTCTCCAAAGTTCCTTCGGTAGGTCATTCATCACTGCACATGATCTCAGCTTTACCTCCAGGCTTTGAAGAAAAGGTACCACCTTAGGCTCTGAATATGACTTTGCATATCTTTACTGAATTACTTAAAGATTGTCTTTTGGGGGTTGGGGTAATAACTAGCCACATATGAAATTTCCCACATTTTACCTAATTAAAACAATGAAGAGAAAACTGGAGCCTGTTTAACACATGGTGACTAAAGGCAAGTCAATTTCTCATTCAATCTTGTTGTCTACTAGATTTATTTTTAAGACAGCTCATACAAATAATCTGAATTTTCAAACTCTTGCAAATTATAAGTATGGAGTTCATATGGATTATAAACTTTTAACTCCAATGCCAATGTATATATTTTTCATTTTAACTTCAGGACTATTTCTTTTAGATACCAGTCAACATGCCTTGTTATACTTAGATCCATCAGAAGTACTTAATACTTACAGAAAGGAGCCTAACACAACTGTTTCTCTGAGAGTCTTTACCCAGCAGCTGATGGAAACAGATGCAGAGATCCCCCATCAAACACTGGGCAGAGCTCAGGGAGTGTTGTGGAAGAAGTGGGGGAGGGATGATGGAGGGATCTGGGAGGGTCTAGGAAACCACAAGAAGGCACACAAGTCAAGTCACCTGGGCCCACAGGGGCTCACAAAGATGGAACCGCCAACAAAATGCCAACAAAATAGTATGCTTGGGCTGAACCTAGGCTCCCTACACATATATAGCAGATGTGCAGCTTGCTCTTCATGTAGGCATCCTAGTAATTTGAGTGGCGGCTATCTCTGACTCTGTTGCATGCCTTTGGATCCCTTTCTTTTAGTTGGGCTGCTTTGTCTGGCCTCCCTGGGAGAGGATGTCCCTAATCATACTGTGACTTGTGCCAGGTCAGCTTGGTATCCATGGGTTGGGGGACTCAACTTCTCTGAGAAAAAAAGAAGGGGGTAGGGTGGGAAGACAAAGGTGTGAGCATGGTCCTGGGAGAAGAGGAGGAAGGGGGGTTGCAGTTGACATGTAAAGTGAGTGAATACATAAATGAATAAACAAACAAGCAAGCAAACATAAAAATTACAAGCTCACTTTCCAAATAAGAGCACCTGGGAATAGAGATTGCCTCATATGCCATGTTGTAAGAAGTCACTCATTTACTTCTAAAAAAACAATAGCCCCTGAAAAGTTGTGCATACAAATGTTTGCCAAGCAGGTTGAAACTTGAAGACAGAGGTCTTGTCACCCATAGTAGAACCTATGCACTAGTGCCTTGCTCTATAATTTTACACACACCTCGATGAGATCATGTGAAAACAGTCACACCTGTCATTCTGGATCAAAACTTCAAATGCTTATAGCTATAAACAGATTAGTCTTCCAGAAGCCAGACTGTTCGACATAGCTGGAGTAAGATGTTACACAACTTGAATATTAAAGAAAGAAAAACAGGAAAGTTTCAAAGAAAAGAAATCATATTTTTCCTTCTTAGCAGAAGATTAAATATGCTAATAATAATGAGAATAACAACACATTTATCTAACAATTATCGACAACTTTTAAACTGGGCTAAATTATCTAAGCATTATTATAAGAAATAATAAAATTATTTTATTTTTCATTACCCTGATAAATTAGTCTTCCTATTGTACCTCAACTGCCCTCTGCTTATTACTAGGGTGATAAATATCAAGTAGGTTGTACACTCATGATAGGAGCTTTTCTCATTGCAATCAAACTAATCATTAAACTAAAGTCCTACTTTCACCAAACAATTTTTAAACTGTGTGAATATTTCAACTTTTCCACTATATGCTAATAAATTAAATATAAGTTTCAGTGCCCTACCCATATTAGTTTAATTGTAAAATCACAGAAATCATCTATAATCATCCACTCTTAGAAAATTTATGTATTACCTTCCAAGCCAAAGATCTGTCAGAAAGCAAAGTAATTAAAAAAATAAAAACAGAACCACAAAATAAAGCATAGAAATTTAATCTCCCTGAGAATTTTTAAACAAAATAAAAGAGAATAACAAACTAATTTTTTGAGGGATTATTAAGCAAGAGAGTAATAATAGTAATCTCAAGATATAAATACCTGAAATATCCAATTCGGATTTCACCAAGTATCAGCTGAATTTATATTAGCAACCATTTTTTTCTGAAGTTGTTTTCTTACTAAATATATGTTTAAGTCAATTCACATGTGAAACATTTCTTAGATTTTCCAGGACTAAACATAAAAATTGACAGAATTCCATCAAATGTTGACATTGTGYTTTTCTTTCTTTCCCAAAGCATCTTATTGATTCAATATCCCTTCTAATAGAATTAGCCAACTCTTGGCATAGGATTTTATAAGTAGTAATTCCTTCCATAGGAAATAGAAATAATTACAAGTCAGTCCATTTTTCCTAGTGCCAACAACACACCCTTCATTTCCTTCATTGCTGAAATAAGTCTAACAAAAAATGATGTAGATGATTTAGAAAATCAACTAGTTCCCTCAAACTATCACATTGTCTAACTCTAAAGTTATCTTTCAAACAGAATAGCAAGTGGGTCTGAAATATAACATTCTATCCTGTGATGTCTTTTCAGGAAGGCTGTCAGGAGAATTACAATCGACTTTTCTGTCTTGCCCGTGGATCAATGTCCTAAGAAGAAGAGGTCATGTCTATATTTTTGTTCATTATTTTCTAGTACACTGGTTAATACAGAGTGTATGGACACAATTTGTTCTTTGTACTGAACAAAACGTCTGGCTGTATTTCAAAGTATCAACCAGGGAGTGATTTTGAAGATTTGGGCTATCAGTATCTTCTTTTCTTTGATAAAGTTATCTTTGAGCCAAAGCACAACTTTAGGAGAGAAATGCAGAGAGCCTGGATAAAGGCTAAACTTGCTAGAACAAGGGATTGTCCCAGGGAATAATATGATGACAGTAGCTTGAGTTGAATGTCCTTCTTACCTCAATTCAAATTTACTACTCTACTTACCTCTTCCTCAATAACTACACTCACACCCTGAAATTTAAATATAAATTTAAATTTCATATGTCAGCTTCAAATATAGGGTTTTTTTTGTTCTTTTAAATACTCTATGCACTGCCAGTTCATTAGCAGCCTAGAAATAATGCATAGCTCTTTACTCAACTCTCAATGGAGAAGAGGGCCTATGAGACTGAAGAAGGTAAGGAAACTTTGAACATTCTGGAGACCTCTCCTAGAAGTGAAACAGGCAGGGAGTTTCAGTGATGCAGTTTTATTGTCTTTACAGACCGAATTGGTCTTTTAATTGGTGCAGCTGTCCAATAAATGTATTGATCTCAGGCAAAATTTGAAATTAGTCATTTATGTAACACATCATTTCCTTATCTGGAATATACACATTTTTGTTGTCTGCAAAAAAGATGACAGAAAACAGATTACAATTATTCTGGTCCCTTATTGCTAAAACTTGGACAGTATTTCCAAATGTTTGAACTTATTACACATCTTATTATAAAAACGTCAACTAACCAAGGCTGTTGATGTCATTGATATTGACAAAGAACATCTGTCAGTTTACTAAACAAGCATAATTCCTTACTATGTTCTATATATTTGACCTTTTATATGCACAGATAATTAGGCAATATTGTTTATCAGAATATTTACATTTTCAACCATACATAGTTTTACATCTTTCTTATCACTACTTCCATAATGGTGACAATGAAATCATTATTGCTGTATTCATACAGTTGAGGGAAGAACACATCTGATATTTGTACCTAATTTACATGAATAATGGGACTATAATACCAGAATATCAAGGCAMAATTGCATTATGTACCCCTGGAAGAAACAATCAGAAGTAAAAGGGTTACAGTATATGGTAATTTCTTGTTCTTAAGAACAGAGCTAATGGAGAAAGAGCTAGTAGAGAAATTCRCTCTTTAGTATCAGTAGAAGTGATAGGATGCTGGCTGCCCACAAGATTGATCCATAATAAATATGGCTGTAAATTCTGGAAAAAGAAACCTATAGGAAACTTGCAAAAAAATCTCCATGAAAAACATGTCCCAGTCATACCTGCAGCCATACCCATATAGACACACTAATTGAAGAAACTGTATTAAAAATAAAATTATGTTCAAAATTAATATCCTTTAACATACACTAATTCTAGAAAACATAAATGTGAGCTTATAATAATGTCTGTGAACTAAGAATTATTTGTTCCTTATATCACTTTGCCTAAACACTAAATCCTAGAAGCTTTGGACGAGATAATTAGAAGGAAAGAGAAATGCACAGGCGAGAACAACAAAATAGATCAAAAGATGCCATTCATTCTGTTTGTTCTACTGCAGCAAACTGTCTGCACTCAACAAGTTTGAGAGAATCCATTTAAGTAGAACTCATAATTTTTGGTCTGGACATATACTATATAATGAAATAGTCTTTGTGTCCATAAATGCCTGACATTTTATTATTAGAAAAAGATCAAAGATTGGGCATGTTCTTAAATTTATTTTAACTTCAGGAGAAAATATTTTCTCCATTGGGCAAGTTGGACTATGTCTTTGCTTATGATAAAGCTCTGCGTTTTAATGATCCCCTGTTTGTATCCTTTAACAATAGGACTCTTCAATGGCCTGGAAAGATTCAAGGGAGAGAACATATGAAGAAACTAGAAGAGAATTCATTTATCTGAAATGGTTATGAAACCTGTAGACATTCAGAATTAAGATATAACTCTTGGTGTGTTCAATAAGCCTGTCTGGGCATAGCTAAAGTTTCAAGCTGGTTCCTCAAAGCTTTCATAAGTAATTCTCTTCTTCACTGCGGTTTGATAGACTACCATAGCCATCTTTTCCCACTCTGAAGTGGTACCACTTACCATGGACTGGACCCTGCTTAGTTAGGAAAAGCCCATACAAATTTGCCTACAGCCAAACTTATTTTCTCAATTGATGCTCTCTCTTTCTGATGACTCTACGAATTGATATAAACTTAGCCACTACAAATTTATATACAACGTTTTAGATAATGCCAATTATCACTGAGTATGTTACTTTTTCTTAAGTATTCACATTTTAAGAAGATCATAAATCTTGGTGTGTCTTCTATGTCTGAAGTCATAATGATCAGTTAGTTGAATAGATAATTTTTTTCATTACGTACTATTGAAAGTCTTACCTTTGCTAGCATTAATGATAGATAGTACATATTATCCAGCAAATGTATTTGATTTCTGTTTAAATCTATTTTCATATCATCATTTATATACATAGCTTCCTTTGAAATTCAATGACCAAACTTCTTAGATTACTTTTGATAGAAGAGAGTGATGGCCCTCTAAACATTAAGCTTAATATCTATAGCACCTAATAGTAAGTGTATATAATAAATGTTTGATTAAAAACTAAATAAATGTTTATTGGACTTAAAATTCCTGAGTTAATATTCCCTTCTATAATCACATGAGTTACCTTTGGAAAATGTTTTAATTTAAAAATATATTCATGTCCACAGTGCCAGGAGCTGATCCTGTGCTACAGCGCTCAATAGCCAAATAAGGCCAAAAGAGAGTTGGGCTTTCAAGACTGCTGACACCCCTGTGAACACACGTAAGACCACCACTTCTGGCTGCCAGGGTCCTGCCCAGGGCCCTCAGGACACAAGAACCAAGGAACAGCCTGGGACAGGATCCTTCCGGTTTCCATCTATACCTGGAACTGATCCTGTGCCACAGCTCTCCATAACCAAATACCTCAGGGAAAGAGCTGTTTTCCCAGGTGTGCTTGCACACTGTGAGCACAGGTAATACCACCAATTCTGTTCAAATTCCTGGCCAAAGAGGGACATGCCCAGAGCGATCAGGACACAGGAATCAAGGAACAGCTGGGGACAGGATACTACTCTCCCAGGAGTACTGACACACAGGCTTGCAGGAGGGACAAGCCACAGTCAGAGACATCAAAACCAGATAGCCCCAGAGATAATCAGATGGTTAGAGACAAGGGCAAGAGCATAAGCAACAGAACCTAAGGCTACATGGGATCAGCAGAACCCAGTTCTCCCACCCTAGCAAGCCCTGGATACCCCAACACACCAGAAAAGCAAGACTCTGATTTAAAATCACATCTCATAATGAGGATAGAGGACTTTAAGAAGGACATAAATAATTCTGTTAAAGAAACACAGGTAACAGGTAAAAGTCCTTAAAGAGGAAACAAAAAAATAAATCCCTTAAAGAATTACAGAAAAACACAACCAAGCATGAGAAGGAATTGAACAAAATTATGCAGGATCTAAAAATTGAAATAGAACCAAAAGAGAAATCAAAAAGTGAGGCAATTCTGGAGATAGAAAACCCAGGAAAGAGATCAGGTGATACAGATGCAAGCAGCACCAACATGATACAAGAGATGGGAGAGAAAATCTCAGGTGCAGAAGATACCATAGAAAACATTGATACAACAATCAAAGAAAATGCAAAATGCTCCTATCCAAAACATCCAGGAAATACAGGACACAATGAGAAGACCAAACCTAAGGATAATAGGTATAAAAGAGAGTGAAGATTCACAACATAAAGGGCTAGTAAATATCTTCAACAAAATTAAAGAAGAAAACTTTGCTACCCTAAACAGATTATGCCTAGAAAGAGATGCCCATAAACATTAAAAAAAAAAAGCCTACAGAACTCTAAATAGATTGGACCAGAAAAGAAATTTCTCCCATCATATAATAGTCAAACTATGAATTACACAAAACAGAGAAAGAATATTAAAAGCAGCAAGGGAATAAGGTCAAGTAACTTATAAAGACAGAACTATCAGAATTACACCAGCTTACTCACCAGATTATGAAAGCTTGAAGATCCTAGGCAGATGTCATACAGACCCTAAGAGAACATAAAAGCCAGCCTAAGCTACTATACCAAGTAAAACTCTCAATGACCATAGAAGGAGAAACCAAGATATTCCATGACATATCCAAATTTACACAAGATCTTTTCACAGATCCAGCCCAACAAAAAGTAAAAGATGGAAAACTCCAACAATTTCCCTCCAAATAAGGAGGGAAATTACACCCTAGAAAAATCAAGAAAGTAATCTTCTTTCAACAAACCCAAAAGAAGATAGCTACACAAACATAATTCCACATCTAACAATAAAAATAACAGGAAGCAACAATCACTATTCCTTAATATCCCTTATTATCAATGGACTCACTTCCCCCAATATAAAGGCATAGACTAACAGACTGGGTACATAAACAGGACCCAGCACTGTGCTGCATGCAAGAAATACACCTCAGTGCCAAAGACAGACACTACGCCAGAGTAAAGGGCTGAAAAACAATTTTCCAAGCAAATGATCTCAAGATACAAGCTGGAGTAGCCATTCTAATAAAATCAACTTTCTTATCAAAAAATAAGGAAGGACACTTTATAATCATCAAAGGAAAAATCTACCAAGAATAACTCTCAATTCTGAACACCTATGCTCCAAATGTAAGGGCACAAACATTCATAAAAGAAACTTTTCTAAAGCTCGAAGCACATAATTCATCTCATAGAATAATAGTGGGAGACTTCAATACCCCACTCTCATCAATGAATAGATCATGAAAACAGAAACTAAACAGAGACACAGTGAAACTAACAGAAGTTATGGACCAAATGGATTTAGCAGACATTTATAGAACATTTCATCCTTAAACAAAAGAATAACCCTTGTTCACAGCACTTCAAGTTATCCTTTACAAAATCGATCACATAACTGGTCACAAAACAGGCCTCAACAGATCCAAGAAGACTGAAATAATTCCATGTGTCCTTTCTGGTCACCATGGACTAAGGCTGGTTTTCAATAACAACAMAAATAAGAGAAAACCCACAAACAAATGGAATCTGAGCAACACTCTACTCAATGATAACTTGGGTAAAGAAGAAATAAAAAATTAAAGACTTTTTAGAATTTATGAAATGAAGGCACAACATACCCAAACTTGCTAAGACAAAAACTCATATCTGAGTATCTCCTAAAAGAAATTGGAGAGATAATTAACTGTGAGCTTAACAGCACACCTGAAGGCTATAAAAGAAAAAGAAGCAAATATACCCAAGAAGAGTAGTCAGCAGGAAATAAACTTAGGGTTGAAATCAACCAAGTAGAAACAAAGGGAAATATATAAAGAATCAACAAAACTAGGAGCTGGTTCTTTGAGAAAAATCAACAAGATAGATGAACTCTTAGCCAGACAAACAAGAGGGTGCAGAGACATTATCCAAATTAACAAAATCAGAAATTAAAAGGTGAACAGAACAACAGAAACAGAGGAAATTTAAAAAAAAAAAGCATCAGCTCCTACTACAAAAGCCTATACTCAAAACACTTGCAAAATATGGATGAAATGGACARTTTTCTAGACAGACACCAAATGCCAATGTTGAATCATCATCAGAAAAACCATGCAAACAGTCCCATAACTCCCAAAGAAAGAGAACTAGTCATTAAAATTCTCCCAAACAAAAAAGGCCTAGGAACAAATGGGTTTAGTGAAGAAGTCTATCAGACCTTCAAAGAAGATCTAATATCAATACTCTTCAAACTATTCCACAAGCTAGAAATGGAAGGAACACTACCCAATTCATTATATGAAGGCACAATTATGCTTATATCTGAACAAAGAAAATACCCAACAAAGAAAGAGAAATTCAGGCCAATTTTGATTATGAATATCAATGCAAAAATACTCAATAAGATCCTCAATTAATGGATCCAAGAACACATCAAACCAATCATTCACCATGAACAAATCAGCTTCATCTCAGGGATGCAGTAATGGCTCAACATGTGTAAATCCATCAATGTAATCTACTACGTAAACAAACTCAAAGAATAAAAACCACATGATCATCTCAGTAGATGCTGAAAAAGCATTTGACAAAATTCAATATCCTTTCATGTTAAGTCTTGAAGAGATCAGGAATTCAATGCCTATTCCTAAACATAGTAAAAGCAAAATACAGCAAACCAGTAGCCAACATCAAACTGAGTGGAGACAAACTTGAAGCAATCCCACTAAAATCAGGGCCTAGACAAAGTTGCCCACTCTCTCCATATTTATTCAATATAGTACTTGAAGTTCTGACTAGAGCAATTAGACAACAAAAGGAGTTCAAAGGGACACAAATTGGAAACGAAGAAGATAAAATATCACAGTTTGCAGATGATATGATAGTATACTTAAGTGACCCCAAAAATTCTATCAGAGAACTCCTACAGCTAATAAACAACTTCAGCAAAGTGGCTGGATATAAAAATAGATTAAAAAATCAGTAGCCTTCCTATACTCAAAAGATAAACAGAAAAAGGTAAATGGCACCATCCGCAATAGTCACAAACATTATAAAATATCTTGGTGTGAAACAAGTAAGCTCAAGTCCAAGTGGATCAAACGTCCACACAAAACCAGACACACTGAAACTAATAGAAGAGAAATTGGGGAAGAGCCTTGAGCACATGAGCACAGGGGGAAATTTCCTGAACMGAACACCAATGGCTTATCTTCTAAGATCAAGAATCAACCAATGAGACCTCATAAAATTGCAAAGCTTCTGTAAGGCAAAGGACACTATCAATAGGACAAAAAAGCAACCAAATGATTGGSAAAAGTTCTTTACAAATTTTATATCCAATAAAGGGCTAATATCCAATATATACAAAGAACTCCAGAAGTTAGACTCCAGAGAACCAAATAAAGTATTAAAAATGGGGAACAGAGAATTCTCATCTGAAAAAACTCATTGCTGAGAAGCACCTAAAAAAATGTTTAACATCCTTAGTCATCAGGGAAATGCAAATCAAAAGGACGCTGAGATTCCATCTCACACCAGTCAGGATGGCTAAGATAAAAAACTCAGGTCACAGCAGATGCTGGAGTGGAGGTTGTGAAAGAGTGCTGTGGATGGCCCTTGTGTTGTTTATATTTTTATGATAATCCTGCTTTCCCAGGAGGGGCTGCCTGGAATGAGGAATGAGTCATGTACTTAGGTGACTCCTGATGAACTATCCCCTAATGAATAAAGGAATCAATCACTGGGTGAGTAGGTAGGACTTTCAGGTTGGGGAGGGGAAGAGAATAGGCAGGAGAGAGATGGTAGCTTTTGGAAAGAGATAGTGAAAGGACAATATGTAGCTACTCACATCTCTTGGTTTCAATTAAGGATCCACCAGAATTGGCCACTGGAGAATTTAGATTTAATATGGCTTACAAAATTAGGATTCTGGTTGTTGTGTCCAGCAATTGAGTTACCATTGTTTCTGAGCTAAGTTTGTGTGGTGTTTTCCTTTAGTCAATGGTTCGACTGGGTTTCAGAGTAAAAGGTACTATGGCAAAGTGTGGGTTGGCTAGATGTACACCACAAAATGCCATGGGGTTTTGAAGCATGCAGCTGGGGTTGTAGTGACCCTTCCAGTGGAAACATAGTGAGTTGGGTGGAGAGATTTTGGAGATCTAAGTCAGAGATTCACCACAAGATAAGAATAGGCATGCCTTTGCCTACCAGTGCATGGCTGGCCAGTCTACCAGGGCAGAGAGTCACTGGGCATAGTACAGGAACTTGCCAGTTTGTGTGTGTGTGTGTGTGTGTGTGTGTGTGTGTGTGTGTGTGTGTGTGTGTGTTAATATTTCCCCCCACAACAAAAGAGGAGTACTCCTCCATTGCTGGTGGGATTGAAAGCTGGTACTACAACTCTGGAAATCAGTCTGGTGGTGCATCAGAAAATTGGGCATAGTACTATACAACTCCTGGACATATACCCAGAAGATGGTCCAACATATAATAAGGAGACATGCTCCACTATGTTTGTAGCAGCCATATTCATAGTTGGTAGAAGCTGGAAAYAATCCAGATGTGCCTCAACAGATAAATGGATCCTGAAAATGTGGTACATTTACACAATGGAATACTACTAATCTATTAAAAACAACAAATTCAGGAAATTATGCGGCAAATGGATGGAACTAGAAAATATCATCCTGAGCAAAGTAACCCAATCACAAAATGACAAATATGGTGTGTTCTCACTGATAAGTGGATATTAGCCCAAAATACCCAAGATAAAATCCACAGAGGATATGAAGCTCAAGAAAAATAAAGACCAAAGTGTGGATGCTTCAATGCTTCTTAGAAGGGAGAACTRAATAATCACAGGAGGAAATATGGAGACAAAATGTAGTACAGAGACTGAAGAAAAGGACATCCAGAGACTGCCTGCCTTGGGGATCCATCTCGTACATAGTTGCCAAACCTGGACACTATTGTGGATGCTGGGAAGTGTTTGCTGACAGGAGCCTGATATTGCTTCTCCTAAAAGGTTCTGCCAGAGCCTGACAAATACAGAGGCAGATGGACTGAGCATAGCACTCCCAATGAAGGGAGTGAAGGAGCTGAAGGTGTTTGCAACCCCATAAGAGCAACAATATATCAACTAACCAGAGCCCCCAGAGCTCCCAGGGTCAAAACCACCGACCAAAGTATAAACATAGAGGGACCCATGGTCCCAGATGCATATGTAGGAGAGTATGGCCTTGTCAGGCATCAGTGGAAAGAGAAACCCTTGGTCGTGTGAAGACTCCATGCCTCAGTGTAGGAGAATGTGAGGGCAGGGAGGAAGGAGTGGGTGGATGCATGGGTGAGGGAGCACCGGCATAAAGCTAGGGGGAAGGTCTAGGGGAGTTCTGGAGGGGAAACCAGGAAARGAGATAACATTTGAAATGTAAAGAAAATATCCAATAAAAAACAAAAATAAATTAAAATATATGCATATGAGTGTTTTGCTTGAATGTATGTAYGTAAGCCACATACRTGCCTGCTATGCCTTGCAGGTAAGAAGACCACATCTGACCTCCCTGGAACTGGAATGATGGATGACTGTCAGATACCATCTGGATGCTGGTACCTAACCCAGGTCCTCTGTGAGAGCAATAAGTGCTTTTACCTGCAAAGCCATCTATCTCTCCAACCTTAGAAKTGACCTTTATGAATAAAACAATACATTTGCTCAAGTAGTACCTGAGCTTTAGCACATAAGATAGGATCAGTTGTAAATATATATGATTTTCTTCATGTATGACAATCACAATTTTTATAAAGTAATAAAAAATATGGCRATACTAAAATTAAGCCCAGCCAAGCATGCAAATGCAGCCAATTCAAATACTATAGATCATTTTCCCATACATGTYTCCATCTAATTGTGGAAATGCCTCATGGTTCCATTTTTTGCTCATTTGTAGTAAAGAGTTTAGAGGTAAAATGGGTGAGATCCACCATGAGAAAAGGAAATTTAACTAAAATGTGTCCTTGCAATAGTCATGTGGGTATTTTGTTTCCTAATTCTCCACAAGTTGTTCATCTTAGGAGAATTATTATTATTATTATTATTATTATTATTATTATTATTATTATTATTATCATTTCTGAAGTTATTTCTGAAGTCTCCTCTTTGAGCCCAGTAGTGCTTGCTGGGAGCCCATGGGGTACTTCTGAGGCAGAGACATCCTTCTTCAGAAATACCTGGTATATGATAAACACTTATGCAACATTACCTCGCCAGAACCCAAAACACCAATACACTATAAAAACACAGGAGCTCATGTTCCTTTAGAGTATTTTATGGCTATCTTATTTATTTACATTTCAAATGTTATAACCCTTCCTGGCTATACCCTCTGCAAACACCCATCCYATCCCCCAGCATCCCTCCCCTGCTTCTTTGAGGGTACTCCCCCACCCATCCATCCACCTTCTCCCACCTCACTGCCCTATCATTGCCCCTTGCTGGGGCAGTGACCCTCCACAGGACCAAAGGCCTCCCCTCCCATCAATGCCAGATAAGGCAATCCTCTGCTACATATGCAGTTGGAKTCATGGGTCCCTCTATTTGTATTCTTTGATTGGTGATTTAGTTCCTGGGAGTTCTGGGGGGTCTGGATGGTTGATATTGGTTTTTTCTCCTATTGAATTCCCCTTCAGCTTCTTCACTCCTTCCCCTTACTCCTTCATTATGTTTCAAAGCTCAGTCTGATGGTTGGCTGCATGCATCCACATATGTATCAGTAAAGATCTGGAAGAGCCTCTCAGGAGACAGCTATATCAGGCTCCTGTCAGCAAGCACTTCTTGGCATCAGCAAAATTGACTGGGTTTGCTGATTGCATATAGGAGCATCAGTCTCTGAATGGCCTTTCCTTCAGTCTGTACTCCACTCTTTGTCAATGCATTTCCTTTAGACAGGAGCAATTCTGGATTAATATTTTTGAGATGGGTGGGTGGTCCCAGCCTTCAACCAGGGGCATGCCTAACCTCTGGATATGRTCTCTACAGGTTCTCTCTCCTCCTTGTTGGGTATTTCAGCTAATATTATCCCCGTTGTGTCCTAATAGCCTCTTGCTTTCCTGGCATCTGGGACTTTCTAGTGGCTATCCCCAGTTCCCCATCTCCCACTGCTACACACCTCTGTTCAATTTCATGACCCTCTGTATTTCTCCCCATCCCTGTCTCCTCCCACACCTGACSCCACCCCTCCTTTTCCCTTCATGCTCTTAAAACCTTGCTAAATTGACATTTTTAGTTTTGTCACCATTTTTTTCTCTTCTGGGAAGTAAAAGTATCCCTCTACGTATTTCTGATTAACAAAGGACAGAAGTTCTTCTACTTAGAATTTGAAGAACAAACTATTCACAAACCAAAGTAATGACTTGGTTTACAATAATCTGTACTCTTTTTCTCAACCATCCCTTTATCTGGAAAATTAAGCCCATTAGAGGAAAGGTATTTAACCCAGGGAGGCAGAATCTCATAAAGATAATGCTGGGAGTGACAGAAGGCGAGGCTGCCTCAGGAGCTCCCTCTGGGGGTTTCCGAAGTACTTTTTGTTCATTGCTTCACTTAATCCTGCAAGAAGCCCTATGGGGCTGATGCTGCTATTCATGCCATTATACAGTCAAGATAATTAAACTCAAGAAAATAAGAAGCCCAAGCTTGCACTAAAAAACTCGTTTTTAAACTACTATGGAGAACCCGAAGCCTGTACCTTTTATTTTTCTGCAGTAACCTGAGACAGAATTGCTTTTCATCTGTTTGTGTATTCATGCTCTGAACTATCAGTTAAGATAATTTGTTCACTCTGTAAAGTCAGAGTCAAAGTTTGATCATAGCAAACAAATTATTATAAGAGATATTTTACCTCTTGGCAGTAAGCAATATTCATGCCTTAAGTC
>BDUI01005190.1:40671-64595 GCA_002335545.1 Apodemus speciosus
AAAAAAAAACAAAAAACCCCAAGGACTTCTTGAAGATAAGTGTTTATAATATAAGTCATTTTTGTATTCCATTACCAAAACTAATTATTCCAAGCTTCAGATTATTATGAAATAACATCAGAGGGCACCGAAACTTGTGTACAACACAGTAAGGAATGAAAATAAAGCAACTTCCTCTCAGAATTAGTTTAAACAAGAGAAAGCCCACATTAATTCTCCGCTCTCTCTCCTTGTCTTCTATCTCTCTGCAGTTTTAGTTACTGGCATTTCTGTTGTGTTTCTCTGATCAGTCTGTTTCTGTGTTCCCTGATTTATATGTCTGAAATCTGCCATGCCTATCCCCAACAAAAGGCTTTTTTCTTTATTTATTGAACAGTACAGAAAACATGTTGTGAGAAAGTGTGGTGGGGCTCTTTACTGAAGTCTTTAACAGAGATTTACAAGGGAATTTTACAAGTGGTTTTGCTGACCCCAGCTGACCCTGAATGGCACTCATCACTGAGAACAGAAGTTCCTAGCAAGATACACGTGTCTTAGCCGGGCGGTGGTGGCGCACGCCATTAATCCCAGCATTTGGGAGGCAGCGGCAGGTGGATTTCTGAGTTCAAGGCCAGCCTGGTGAACAGAGCAAGTTCCAGGACAGCCAAGGCTACACAGAGAAACCCTGTCTCGAAGAAAAAAAAAAGATCCACGTGTCTTGTGCAACACTTAGGGTAGATATTTGTTTCGAGGTTACTTCCATCATGCTGGCTGCTTTCAGCAAGTGATTACCACACCACACACACATACTCACATATGTATTTATACATACATACACAAGTACATGTATTACATTGGGTCTGAGGCATGGAAGAGTACATAATCTAAAATTAAAGCTACGCTGGGGTTGTAAAATCTTCTTGCCTGGGAACTTCCAGGCTTAGTAATGTTAGTTTCATTATTCSCTTAAAGGGTAGTTGAATGTAACCAGGCTGACTATATAGTCTTTTGGCRGGGGGAAGACTTATTTATTGTTATATCTAAGTACACTGTTGCTGTCTTCAGACACACCAGAAGAGGGCATCAGATTTCATTATGGATGGTTGTGAGCCACCATGTGGTTGCTGGGATTTGAACTCAGGACCTTTGGAAGAGCAGTCAGTGCTCTTAACCGCTGAGCCATCTCTCCAGCCCCTNATCTTTAGAGGGTTAGGTCTGTGACATAGGCCATGTGTATGTATGTGTCTCGTGTATATATGTATCATAGGTGTTCTACTATGTGTCTCATGGATATACTTGTATCATATGGGTATAATGTGTATCCTGTGTGTATGTTCTGGGTGTATATCGTGTGCATGTGTGTCATAGATGTATAATGTATTATAAGTTTATCTTATCTGCATATCATGCATAACATGCATCATATGTGTAACTTTCATGCCATATCAGGCATGCCACACATAATACATACTATGTATTATGTATATATCATATGTCATATATATATTATGCTTTTGTTATAGCATGTGTGTTGTAGTTATACGTGTGTATGTGTATTATGTATCAGTATGTATTGGTATGTGCTATGTGTGTTGTCTGTCATGTATGTGCATATACCATACACATACATGTATCATACATGTGTAGTGTGTATATGTGTGTATGCCTGTGTGTGCACATCCACAGCCAGTTCTGATCACCCCCTTCCTCTGTAGGGGCCTGTTGGGCCGGCCGGGCTGGCGGGATTCAGAGCTGCTCCGTCAGTGCCGGGGCTCAGAACAGTGGCTCTGGGGACTGCCGTGTTCCTGGGTGCAGGTGCCTGCCCATGCTTGGGGCCATGCAGARGAGCTGGCCAAGGTGGTGCGTGGCCGGATCTTGCAGGAACAGGCTCGCCTTGTGTGGGTGGAGCGAGGCAGCAGCAGAGGGGGCAGCGGCAGCAGCAGTGAGGCCTGAGGACCCATCCGATGCCCGGCATCTTCCAGCCGCTGTCCAGACTTCTTCCATCGGATGCCTGGGCCTCCTCCAGCCGGTGCCTGGACACTCACCGTTTATACATGGGCTCACAGCTGTGCTGGCGAGAGCTGGGGAGACCCCGTATCTTCCGTGGAATCAGACCTTCCCCAGTTGGGGCCTTCCTTGTCCCCCATGGACTCTTCAGTGTGGGACCTTGGTCCTGGGCTCTCACCAGAGTCTGTCATTGGCTCGCACAGGCTCTAGGAGCCCATGCACCTGTCCCTGACCTGCTGCTCTGGTCTCCTCCCACCTCCACTGTTCCCACGTTTCCGTTTGTGCGTCTTATGCGTGTGTCTGTGCCCTCTCCTTACACACTCACCCTGGAATAGAGTTCTCACACTGTTGTTCAATTTTGCACACAGGTCCTCATGAATCCCCAGTTCTGTCCCTCCACCTGGGTGCACGGGGTCTCTGGGGTCCTCAGTCTGCATTTCTGCACCCAGCCGTGCCCAGCGCCATGTGGCCTGCACAGTCCCCTGGCATTTCCTGTGTGTGCTGTCATGCAGATACCATGGCTGCCCTGGTCCGCTCCTACCGTATGCCTCCTTGTGTGTGCTGTCTCTCATCCTGTGTAAACATCACCATCCTTGTGACACTGGCACTAACCACTGTGTGCTCTGCCCAGCACACCAGGACATGTTCTCTGGGCTGACTTCCTGTTCCCCACCTGCCTCTAGGGGGCCAGGGTGGTGCTGCTAGGCCATCCCAATGTCAGGCCTGTGGGTAACTCCCGGGCCTTTTCATTCAAGCTGCACACAATGAGTCATTAAAGTTTGTCATAGCAGTTGATGACCTCGTGCTTGCTTCCATCCCCGGCCTGGGGCCCCGGTCCCACTGCTCCCCTTTGTCCTCATCCCCCGCGCCGGCAGATTTCACCTTTCAAGTCCCTGTCTGTTCAGTTTGTGGGGAGGGTCACGTTTCCTTGGCCCCTCCCAGAGACGCCCGCCATCTGTGCTGGAGTCACCTTACCTGCCCCCGTGCCAGGTGGGGGCCCCTCCGCCCTGCCTTCCTCATCAACAGAGTGTCCTCTGCTCGGGTCACTAAAAGCCACCAGGCCAGGAGCGGCTTAAGGAGCCTGGCTTCCGAGTACAGGAGACCCAGAGTGGATTGTGTGTGTGTGGATGTCCCTGGGTCGGCTCCCCCAGAGTGAGCATGGTCACCTCCAGGGGGAGCAGTCCAGAGAGACAGACTGGAAGAGGTGCCCCTGGGCTTCGAGGTTAGGATTTCACTTACAAAAATGTGTATTGTGTGCCCGTGCAGGAGCGAGAGTGCAGAGTGTGTATAACCTTCAGGAGCCCGTTCTCCCCTTTGCCATGGGGTCCTGGGAATCAAACTCAGGCAGTCTGCGTGTCAGCAGGCTGCTTTACCTGCTGAGCACTCTCGCCTGCCCCGAGCTCCCTTTCTTTAAGGAATTTGCTGTGGCGATGCACACAAGGTCAGAGGACAACTTGCAGGAGTGGGCATATCCCTGGGAATTGAACTCAGGTCCTCGGGCTTGGTGGCGAGGACCCTTGCCTGCTGAGCCATCTTGGAGGCCATCACCATCATTCCATAAATGATAGAGGTGTCTTGTCTAAAGCCATACAGCCAGGCTGTGGCCCTAGCTGGGATCTGAACCCAGCACCAAGCCTAGGATTTTCCCCGGTGGCCCTGTTCTGAGGAGCTAGGCTGTGAAAGGGACAGGCCGAGGCCGACTAGTACGCCATTGTCCTAGTATGTCATTGTCCTAGTACGTCAGGAGCCGTCAGCAGGCCTAGATCCATTCTCAGCCACCAAGCACTTTCCTGTGTTTAATTAACATAATTAACTAGTATTGATTGAGTGCCCAGTATATGCCAGGCACCATACTGGGCTCTGGATAGTCAGCGAAAGAGAAGAAACCGCCTGCCCTGGTAGTATCAGGACTAAGACAATAAATACGTAAAATACACGTACAGCTCCAAGACAGAAAGAAGGGTCTAGGCTTGGGGCTGGGAAGGAGGGTTGTTTAAAGTGGGCATGGAAAAAGGATCATTGCAGAACTAATGCAAAGAAAGCAAGACGTGATCTCTAGGGAGCACGCTACGGTGGGTGCAGCCCTGTGGAAGGCCTGATGCAGGGAAGGCCTGATGCGCGGTGTGTGATGGGCAGGAGCCCAGGCTGGCTCCATGGGACTCTGTGAAATAATGGGTATTGTAGGAGCCGGAGCCAGGGCTGTGGGGCATAGGAAGGCTGGAGAGGCTTCTTCCCACCTCGTGGAGGGTTGGTGTGGCTGCAGCAGCTGGCAGGGCCCGGTGCCCCTTCAGTGGGTGGCTCCCGGCAGCTGCCTCTGGGGCTTCCCAGGCCTAGCCCCGCCCCTCGGGCTGAGGCAGGGGCGGGGCCAGGAGCTGAGCGGCCCTGCCCCGAGGGAGGGCCGAGGAGCAGGTGGCGGGCTGGTGGCCTCTGCGGGCTGGCAGGACGGTGGTGGCTCAGCCTCCGGGTCCAGAGACCCAGCTTCCTCCTTTCCCGTCGGAGCCTGCCCCCGATGCCTGCCAGACTTTTGCCTGTACCAGGGCCCCCTCCTGACCAGCCTCCCACCCCAGACTGATTGGGGAGTCGGGGGCTGAACTGTCTGGGGGGCCCCCTCGCTACCAATGCACTGCCGGGTCTTTCGGGGCCTGGCGGGAGCCCTCTTTACCCTCCTGTGCGTGGGGCTCCTGTCTCTACGATACCCCTCAAGCCCGCTCAGGCTGAACCAGCCGAACCCGGGGCCCCTGGAGCTGCAGCTGGGCGACATCTTCATCGCAGTCAAGACTACCCGGGCCTTCCACCRCTCCCGCCTGGACCTGCTACTTGACACGTGGGTCTCCAGGACCAGGCAACAGGTGACAGGCGTGGCCGCCTTGAGGCCTGAGAGAGAGGGAGAGCTCCTGGCTGAGGGGATCCCAGGGGTCTGCCTGGTGGTCTGGGGGAAAGCTGACCACCAATGAGTGGTTCCTTCTGGGGTCTCTCCACTCCTTCCTCCCTCCCTCCATGCCCACCCCTACCCCCACTGGCACACTCCAGGGTCTCTTCGTCTGTTGGGTTCAGTGCGGGACCCCTGTCCTAAGCTCCTCCTGGGGTTCCCCTCATCTCTTAGATTCTTGGCCCTAACTTGCCTTAAGGTCGTCGTGGTGGGTGTTAAGGAAACCCCAGAGAGGCGCAAGCCCCCCCAGGCCCGAGGAGCTGCGCACCCCAGCTCTGGGCGTGGATGAGGCTGTGTGAGGCGGGGGTGTGATGTGGATGCTGGGGAGATGTGGAGGTGGGGCCTGCTTGAGGGAGGCGTCCTCCCAGTTCCTGCCCCACTCTGCTGCCCAGGGCGTGAGGGCAGGGTCTAGACTCCCTGTTTCCTGTGCTGCCCTTGGGGGGGGGCGGTGGCTGAGGCAGAGTGGGCGGGAGGTCTAGGGGAGGGGGAGATCTGCCAAGCATATGGAATACTTGTGTGTGTGTGTGTGTGTTGTGTGTGTGTGTGTGTGTGTGTTGTGTGTGTGTGTGTGTGTGTGTGTACATGTGCTCATATACAGGACTAGTATGCTAAATACAGTAAAAAGGCGTGGGTAATGAGTGTGTGTCCTGAAAGCGGCGTCTCTCTCCCCGTACTCAAGTGAAGCCAGGATGGGGGACATTGGGGGGACTACTTCAGGGAAGGTAGAAGAGTTCACACACTTGTGCACACACATAGAGTCCCCGCGGTGGCTGCTGGCTCTGTGGGCGGAAGTGGACCGAGCCTCTGGAGGGGAGGCGGAGGAGAGGAGGCAGTTCAGTGAGGGAAGGTGAGGGCACCTGAAGAGGATGCCCTCCTCCCGCCCGTTTCCTGGCATAATGTCCGGTACAGGCATGAGTTCTTCCCGGGTAGAGCTCCCTGCAACCCCCACATCCTCTCCGAATAATTTCTTGTCTGGAGGAGAACATGGTTCCTCCTTGGAAGCCAGCAGGGCTGGCCCTCCTCACAGACCTTCCTGTTTATGAAGCTGCGTCTGTGTGTACCCGGGAGCAAGGTCTCACGCGGTCCCTGGCGCTTTCCTGTCTCACTCACCGTGATGGTGCCCTCGCCCTGAATGAGGAAAGGAAGGGCTGGCCAGAGTCACCCAGGAGGCCTGTGGGGCAGAGCACAGCGGGGCACCCTCTCCGCCACTCCTCAACTGGGCTCCTTCTCTACCAGGCCTCAACCGCGCCCCTTCTCTACCAGGCCAGAGCTGCCAGAGTTACCGGGGGCAGCTGGTCCAGGGCCACTGTCTGAGGTGCTGGTGCCTGGCAGAACAAGGCAGAAAGGCCAGCCACTGCCTGAATGTGTGTTCTAGGTTCTCGCAGCGGCCAATCAGGCACCCAGGTCAAAGGTGCCGGCTTCTCTCAGAAGCTGCAGTAGGAGGCTTCATGTCCTGCATCCTTGCCAGCCACCCGCGTGGCAGGTCTTGACTTCCCATCCTCAGTGAGGCCGGAGAGCTGTTGGGTCTCCATCCAGAGCCAGGGAGAAGGTTCTGGAAGGATGGTCAGGTGTGGAAGGGCGGTGGGAGACAGAGAGGTCCATTCCTTATTCCTACGTTCCTTTCTTCCAGTGACCTTGGCTATGGGCCCTCAGTTTCCACATCTGCACAACACAAGTGTGTCTGGAAACAGCCCGAGCTGGTTAACTGTAGTCCTGGGTACCCAGCTGGTTAAAGGTGGCGGGGTGACAGGTGGCCTCGGCTTAGTGCGCCGGGATGGACTCATGTCTGGCCTTTGTGTGGCAGAGGGGGTAGGCGGGGTGGGCGGGGTAGGCTGTTTTGTGTGTTTTGGGCTTGAAGGAGCCTTTCTCCCTCTAGTCCCCTCCTGGGTGGGGGCTGGGCAGGGGGCCGGGGCCTCAGCCCGCTCTCCCCCTCACAGCAGCAGATGGTCCCTGGCCACTCCCCCCCACCCCAGCAGGCTGCCTTTCCCTTTGTCTTCCTGCCCGTGGAGCTATAACTAACTATTGTCTGGGTCTTTTGCTTAAAGTAAATCAAATGCAGCCTGCTGCGGGTACCCACTTGCTGTGCTCTCAAGAGCTAAAACTCCCGAGCCTGCTGCTACCCGAGACTGCAGCCCGGACCCTGGGCCTTTCCCTAACTCTGCTCCACTCAGTCCATTTGTCCCATGCTCTGGACTCTAGTGACTTCTGCTGCCCCATTTGGTGGTAAAAACTTGCCAGACAGTCAGACAAGAAAGGCCTGACTGACTTCTTGGCTGCCTCCCTCCGGAGCTGTGTGGTAAGTAAGGCCCGGGGGAGAATGGAGCAAGAGGCAAGGAAGACAGCCTGGGGACCTCGGAGGAAAGGGCTGGGCCAGGGCTGCCCTCAGGAGCAGAGAGAGACAGAAGTCAGGATAAGGCGGACAGTGATGTAAGTGGCCAGGCCACATGAGATGACAGGCATGGTGACTCTGAGGCTCTGGGCCCAGCGAGTGGGAAGAGGTCACAGTGTTGGAAGGGAGGGCAGGGAGCTCGCCTTTTGATGCCTGTCAAAGAATCCAGGTCCTCACACCAGCAAGTGCAAGCGTTTGCTCTGTGGACCAGCCCTGGCTCTTTTTGGGGGGTTGGGGGTTGGGGGTTGGGGGTGGGGATTGTCTCCCCATCTACCCCAGTGTTAGAGATGGAACTCAAGGCCTGAGCATGCCGGGTAAGTGCTGTAAGACTCCAGAGAGCCTTGGCTTTCCAGGGAATGAGTTGGCGTAGTCCTGCACCCGGAGGAGAAATGGCGACCCTCTCCCTGTCCCCCACAGCCTGATTGGTCAGTCTTTATACAGTTTGTCCTGCAGAGTGTGTTTACCGGCTCCAGACCTCCCCCACCCCCAGGAGGCTGATGGTCTGTCTGTCCTGGGATGGTCTGTTATGGGATGGTCTGTCCGTCCTGCGGAATGTTTACTAGCCTTTCCTTTCAGGAAGGGGGCAGGGGGTCTCTTCAATGCTATGCCACACCCTCCCCCCAGTGCTGGCCCTTGCTTGTGCTTTTTAGGGGTTCACTCTTAATGCTCCAGCCTCCAGGGGAATGTTACGGTGACAGGGATTTGTGAGGCTGGGGTCCAGCAGGAAGGACTGGAGAGGGGTCCAGGGTCCAGCTGGTAATGCCCTGCGGGTGGAGAGGGGTAGAGGGGAAGAGACTAGGCAGGCCTAGACCACTTGCTCTCCCAGGAACATCCGGGGCTCAAGCACCAGCTCAGCCACAGGCAGAGGTGGAGATGGCCCAGAAGGAAGAACTGCCCAGTGTCCCTGAGAGGGCCAGGCACTGGGATAGTGGAGACAGACTGGATGCTACCTTCTGGTAGGAGGGCAGAAGGGCACACGGGGCCCCTGGAGTCGCTGATGGGTGTCAGGAAAGGTCTCTTGGGGCGGGGGGACACGATGTGGCAACTTGAGCATTAAAGGGCTCACTCGGTATATGCAGAAGATGTGCGTGTAATGTGTTGGGGTAGTTGAAAGAAATCTGAGTAGAGATGCCCCAGAGTGGGGGCAGGGAGGGCTGAGCTAAAATCACATCCGGTGTCAAGGTTCAGGTGTCTCTTCCTTTATCACACTGACTTTTTTTTTTTTTTTTTTAAGTATTTTATGCGTTTGGGAGTTTTCATGTGCACACGGCTGTGTGCTATGTGGGTGCAGTACCCATGGAGGCCAGAAGAGGGCGTGGGATTCCCCGCCCCCCAGGATTGGAGTTACAGACAGCTGTGAGCCACCTTGTGGGTGTTGGAAATCACACACAGGTCCTCTGGATGAGCAGCCTGAGCCATCTCTCCACTTGTATCCTAAGGGAAACAGGGGTGGCGTTGACAAGTGCGCGCAGGTGCTATCTATGAAGGTCTGAAGGGGCAGTAGGTCTAGGATCCAGGCGAGCCACAGTGGCTCTGAAGTAAGCTTGCGGTCGTGGGCCTTGGGAGAGCCCGCTGGGTCCCTCGTGGCCCAGCCCTCCCTGGGCCCCGCCCCTGCTCTGGCCTCCTGTGAGGGAAAGTACAGCCGCATTCCCTGTTCTACTCTTCCCTTCCTGCCAACCCTTCTCTGCCCACTCTTCCTCGTTTTACATGGTAGAGTGGCGGCCCTCTCCTACTTCACAGATGGGTAAACTGAGGCTCAGGACAGGGCTGTTTTGCTCTGGGAAGGCTGGCTGGTTTGTGGTGTGAAGACATTGTGGTGAGCAAGGGGGATTACCGTGGCTGGAGCCCTGGTGTAAGAGTTCACAGAGGTGTAGGCCCAGTGGGGCTGGAGCCCTGGTGTAAGAGTTCACAGAGGTGTAGGCCCAGTGGGGCATGGGGACTCTAGGGGCCTTGAACGTGGGGACATTGTTTTCACAGCCCTCACTTCCGAGTGGTCCAAAATTGTTCCAAGGGCCAGGGACATCACTAAAGGTTTTCAAGATGAATGCTGTTAAGGGAGTGTCTTAGTTTAGGTTTTATTGCTGTGAACAGACACCATGACCACGGCAACCCTTCTAAAGGAGAACATTTAATTGGGGCTGGCTTACAGTGCAGAGGTTCAGTCCATTATCGTCATGGCAGGAGCATGGCAGCCGCGGGGCAGACACGGTGCTGGAGGAGCGGAGAGTTCTACATCTTGGTCCGCAGGCAGCAGAAGGGGACTGTGTGCCCGCCCCCCCGGCGAGTAGCTTGAGTATATAAGATGTCATAGGCTGCCCCCACAGTGACTCACTTCCTCCAGCAAGGCCACACACTCCCCGTGGGCCAATCATTCAAACACATTCAGACCACCACAGGCGGTTGGCGAGTTTTGCCTGTACTGTGCCAGCCTGGGTGGGGGTGACATATTACCTTCCTGCTGCGACTCTCTCTTACCCTTAGGCAGACTCAGGAGTTTTGAAGCTGCTTGGTACAGAGTTGGTATGTGGTTGACTAAGAGACTGATCCTCACCCACCTATAGGTGGCAAGAAATGTCCCAGTCACGCTGGGTCACACCTATAATCCCAACACACAAGAGTCCAACACAAGAGGATTGTCACCAGCTCCAGGCCAGTTCGGGGTGTGTGTGTGTGTGTGTGTGTGTGTGTGTGTGTGTGTGTTACATAGTTGAGTTCAAGGCTAGCTTGATCTGTGGTGTGAGTCTAAACAGCTCTGTGGGTTGGAATCCCAGCTCCGCCTCATCTTTAGAAGGTCACTGGGGAGGCCGTGTGAGGGATGATCCTGGCGCATGCCCAGTCTGAGAAAGCAGCAGGATCGTGCCAGTGTGAGAGTTTTCTGATGTGCTGGGATGGGGGGGGGGGAATCTGCCCTTTCACGTGGCTTGGTGGCTGTATGGGCCTGGGTGGGGCATGTCCTACAGTCCGCACCCTCCTGTGGATAGGGCTTAAGGGCTTTGCATAGAAAGCAAAGGGTTCGTTTGGGCTCTCAGGTCACGGCCCATCCTGAAGGAACCCAGGGCAGGCATTGGAGCGGCAGCTATGGAGCGGTGCTGCTTTTTTTTGCATGTAGCTGTCTTCATACACACCAGAAGAGAGTGTTGGATCTCATTACAGATGGTTGGGAGCCACCATGTGGTTGCTGGGATTTGAACTCAGGACCTTTGGAAGAGCAGTCAGTGTTCTTAACCGCTGAGCCACCTCTCCAGCCCTGAGAGGTACGGCTTTACTGCCTTGCGCCCCATGGCTTGCTCAGTCAGCTTTCTAATACAACCCAGCACCACCTGCCCAGGGGAGGCTCCACCCACGGTGGGCTGGGCCCTCCCACATCAAGTTTTAATAAATATATGCCTTACGGTCTTGCCTACAGGCTATTCTTTCTTTCTTTCTTTCTTTCTTTCTTTCTTTCTTTCTTTCTTTCTTTCTTTCTTTTTCTGGATTTGGTTTTTTCGAGACAGGGTTTCTCTGTATAGCCCTGGCTGTCCTGGAACTCACTCTGCAGACCAGGCTGGCCTCGAACTCAGAAATCCGCCGGCCTCTGCCTCCCAAGTGCTGGGATTACAGGCGTGCACCACCACGCCCGGCTATTCTGTTGGAGGCATTTTTCTCAACTGAGTGCCTCCCTGCCCAGATGGCTCTAGGTTGTGTCAAACTGACAAGACAGTGGCCAGGTGTGGCTGAGACACTGTGCAGAAGAGGGGTGAGTCGGCTGAGTGTGCGGCCCTGGAGAGCAGACAGACCTGTACCCTGGAGTTGTGTGTCCTTGACGGCTTAGGTGTGTGTGTGTGTGTGTGTGTGTGTGTGTGTGTGTGTGTCTGAGGGTAGACGACGGAAGTCTGCCATGTGCCCCCACCCCCTGTGTGTGGGTTAATCTGGGACATGGCTTTGGTGGGCTGTGGAGGGGGCCTCCCTCCATTAACCTATCCTGATGCCTCCTGCTCCCCACAGACCTTCATCTTCACTGACAGCCCAGATGAACGCCTTCAGGAGAGATTAGGTAACTGCCTGGCTGGGCGGGGGTGGGGGTGGGGGGCTGGGGAGTGGGGGGGTGGGAGTGGTGGGGAGTGGGGGGTGTTGCTCCACTGTTGGCAGAAAAAGCTGGGTGGCTGTCATAAGGCCTTGGGGTCCCTAGGAATGAGGTCTCCTGTCTTTGGCATTGGGGACTGACTACTTTGTGCTCAGGAACAGAGATGGAGTGTAAGAGACTACTAGACAAGGCCCTGGACACCTGGGCTCCCGTTCAGTGTGCTGCCTCAGTTTCCCTGGGAGAGAATGAGCCCTCCAGACTCTCTGAGGTCTAGCCTCATCCTATACATCCTATATTCCCTGTGTGTGTGTGTGTGTGTGTGTGTGTGTGTGTGTGTGTGATGGGGGAGGGGCTGGGCAGGTCACCCGACTGCTTCTCACCTCCAGGCTCGCACCTCGTGGTCACCAACTGTTCTGCAGAGCACAGTCATCCTGCTCTGTCCTGCAAGATGGCTGCCGAGTTCGATGCTTTCTTGGACAGTGGCCTCAGGTAAGTGTGGCTACGTCAAGGGGACAGGAGGGAATTTTGCCTTTGGCTATCTCTTTACCCCTCCACCACCCCACCGGGTCTCATTATGTAGCTGTAAATTTCTCAGTACTATGAAGTAGACCAGGCTGGCCCTGGATTCACCGAAATCTGCCTGCTTCTGCCTCCCAAATGTTGGAACTAAAGGCATGAGCCACCAACACCTGGCTTATTCTTTTAAAACTACATTTACGTGTGTGTCTGTATCCCTGTGCGGGTACATGGGTGTCATGCGCTGTGTGAGGAGTCGGAGGATAACTTCCGGGAGTTATATCTTTCCATCGTATTTCTGGCACGTGCCAGGATCATCTCCCTCACCTCAGACCAGCTTTTGAGTTGAGTGTTGAGTCAAAAAAGTGGAGTGGTGTAAAAAGAAAAATTAAAAAAAGACAAACAAAAGTGGGGGGAGGAATATGGGCTGGAGAGATGGCTCAGCTGTCAAGAGCTCTGGCTGTTCTTCCAGAGGACCCCGGTTCAAATCCCAGCAACCACATGGCAGCTCCTACCTGTAACTCCAAGATCCTACACCTGCACACAGACACACATGCAGGCAAGACACCAGTGCACGTAAAGGAAGAATAAATAAGTCTAAAACAAAACAAACAAACGAAAACAAACAAACCCCCAAAGTGGAGTGGCGGGGCTGGAGATATGGATGAGTGGGGAAAGTCCTAGCTGTGCAGTGTAAGGCTCTGAGTTCGAGACCCAACACCGAGTCCAAAAGCATGTGCACGTGATTCTAACCCTAGCGCTAGGAGGTAGAGATGGGCTGGTTTCCGGGCCTTGCTGGGTAGCCATCATGTCTTGGTCCCAGGAAGAGATCCGAAAGCAAGGCGGATGGTAACTGGAGAAACACCATCCACGGTTGTCTCCGGCCTTTGCATGCAAGCATATACATCTGTCCCTGAACATACATTGACCCCCCCCCAGACCCCCACACACAACGGAGGGACCTGGGCCAGTGAAGGGGTCCTAGGGCCTTCTAGGGTTGGACTCACCCTTTCCCACCTAGCAGGCAGAGAGGTGGGCCACCTGGAGTCAAATCCTGTCACTCACTGGCTGTGTGGTCATGAAGTCTGTGTCTTCATCTGTTTTGTAGACATCTGTGAGGGAACCCAGCATGCCGCCCGGCCCCAAACATGGGGTTCAAATAGGAGCTACCAGCAGAGGCCACAGAGAGCTTAGAGCAGAGATTCTCAACCTGTGGGTCGTGACCCCTCTAACAACCCCTTCACAGGGTCACCTAAGACCTTTGGGAACACAGCTATTCACACTACGAATCATAATAGTAGCAAGAAAATAAATTTTATGGGAAGGGATCACCACCACATGAGGAGCCCTACAAAGCCAGGCCGAGTTAGGAAGGTTGAGAACCGCTGCTTTAGAATTAGCATGGGTGAAACCAGGATTGTTGATCATGTGATCCTATTTTCTTCAATGGAAGGAATGAAAGACATCTTGTTACCTGGTCACTTGGTCACCTGGTGACTTGGTCACCCGGAATGCCAGTGAAAGTGGTCAAACATGATCCTGTCCTGTTAGGAGCCAGCCTCCTCCTGAGTCCCTCCAATATCCTCAGAATTGTTTAGGCCCTGATCCTGGCCTTTCTGTCTCTCAGTGACTAGAACTCATCCCTGTGTAGGTGGCCCCAGATTCCACCAATAGAATCTGTCTTTATGCTTATCTCTGACTCCCTCTAGGCCCTAGCCCTGGGCTCTCTTTATCAACCAATAGAATTCATTCTTACTGCAAAAGCTTTCTTATCTCGGAGAGGGAGTTTCTAGTTGCTTAAAGTTTTGTTGCAATAATTGTCACGTGGTAACCTTTTTCCAAATCGGGAAGGCAGCCTCTGGGGGTTTTTGACCCAGTGCCTACTGACCTGAAGCTTTCTTCTTCAGGTAGCGAGGATGTCTCCCCTTGTGCCCTGAGGCTTGCAATGTCCCCAACGGCTCCCTGACTCAGAGCTATTAGCTGTTGACCGTGGGGACCCAGGAACACAGGATTTCCACAAGTTCACTTGTGGCCCCATCCCCCCCCCCACAGGTGGTTCTGTCACGTGGATGATGACAACTACGTGAACCCCCAGGCTCTGCTGCAGCTGTTGAAAACGTTCCCGCAGGACCAGGATGTCTACGTGGGCAAGCCCAGCTTGAACCGGCCCATCCACGCCTCTGAGCTGCAACCAAAAAACCGCACGGTCTGCTCCTTCCCCTGGCTGTTGCTCTTGGTGTGTGTATGTGTGTGTGTGTGTGTGTGTGTGTGTGTGTGTGTGTGCACACGCATGTGCGTGGCCTGATAAGAGGGGCAGAAGCCGGAGGCAGGGCCTGGTTGTATAGTAAGGCCTGGGTCATCAAAGAGTCCTGGCTTGGCAAGGGGGCGCCTCTGACCAGTGGGCTTTCCTGACTCCATGACCAAACTCCCAGCCACCGGGAATCACCACCGCAGTCCTGGGCTGGGGCTGGAGCTCAGTTGGCAGAATGCTCTCCTGACATCGCAAAGCCATAGGTTTGATTTCCGACACCTCAGAGCTCAGGCGTTGTGTGATGCAATAATGCCTGTACCCCTACCACCTGGGGAGCCTGAGGGAGCCGTTCCTGGTTCAAGGCCAGCCTGGGCTCCATAGTAGATTCCCAGGTCAGCCTGGGCCGTAGATGGATACTGTGTCGATGCCAGACAAATCCCTAAGTATTGCTTGGCCAGGCGCTAGTTCGTGATTGCTCTGAGCTATAGTCTAATCCTGACGTGTGGCCTTCTCCCCTGAGCCTCTTCACTGCCCAGCCACTGAAGTGTGGACACTGGGAACTAGGGAGACACAGAACCAGCTCCACCGCAGAGCCGAGAGACAGTTGTAGGATGGCCAGTTTAGAAAACAAACAAACCCCAGGAGAGCTGGGGTGTGTCTCGGCTAGACCTCGGATAAAGAACGAGGTTTTGTCAGAGTCTCCCTAATTGCATGATTCTACCCTGCCCTCAGTACCATCTGGTTTCTGGAGCTTGGGTGGTAACCCCAGGGTAGGGGGAGACAGGCAGGAGCCCCCCATGTCAGGATACCCTGCTTGGAGCAGAAGCTGCTGCTTAAGACTCCCCCTCCCTTCCCAGGCCACCATCTGCTGTTCTGGGGAAACTGGAGCCTTAATTATCAGTAGCTCATCAGCCGCTGAGCCCTAATTAAATCCTCCTGGGCCCCAGGGTGTGTGTACACACATGCCACTCCAGGTGAGTCGAGGGGTGTCCCCGTCCTCACCCCGGCTTCCCACCCAGATTGAGCCCCTCTGTCTCCAGGCCTGAGGTTCTCTTGGGGTTCCTAGGCCAGCCCTGTCACTCCTGCTTGGGGACCCTGATTGAAACTGAGCCACCTCTTTGGGTGTCAGCGTCTCATCTGTGGGGCAGTGATAACAGCTGTTCCTCACAGGGTCACTGTGAGCGTAAGAATCAGGTGGGGCCATCTGGGCTGGGGACTGGATGAATATTATGGGATTCATTTCTTAGCCTTGTCTTGCAGGGCCAGGTCAGTGCCTGACTGGGTACATCCAGACCCCAGATCCCACTGGTCTAGTTTGCTTCCTCTCTTTCTCTCTCTCCCCCTCCCTCCTTCCCTCCCTCTCTCTCTCCCTCCCTCCTTCCCTCCCTCCCTCCCTCCCTCCCTCCTTTCTTTTCTTTCCTCTTCTGTCATAAATACCATGGCCAAAATCGACTCGGGGAGGAAAGGGTTTATTTGGATTGGACATCCCAATCATGTTCCACCATTGAGGGGTGTCAAGGCAGGAACCTGTGGAGCGTGCTGCTTCCTGGCTTGCTCCCTCAGCCTGCGTTCTTATACAACCCAGGACCACCAGCCCAGGGGCGGCTCCGCCCATCGTGGGCAGAGGCCCGTACAGTGGGCTATGTGGCCTCCCCACATGAATCATCAATCAAGAAAATGCCCCACACACCTGCTTACCAGCCAGTCTGGCGGGGGCATCGTCTCAGTTGAGGGTCTCTCTTCCCAGGTCTCTGGCTTGTGTCAAGCTGACAGAAACAAACCAACTCACCCCCACAACACGCACAATGCTCTTCTTCGTATGCACCGCCAAAGGGAACGCCCCTYGCCCTCTCTTCTGTTCTTGGAGTGTTCCAGAATCCCAGAGTGCCCAGGCCAGCCTAGAGCTCGGCATGGTGGAACAGCAAAGGCTAAAGATCTCTCCTTGGCTTGGCATCTGTTCCTACTCTGTGCTCTGGGGCTAGTGGCCTCAGGCTGGGCTCTGGTCACTGCTTGTGGTACGGCCCTTAGCACGGGGCCAGGCACGAGGCTGAGGCTCTTTTGGCGATGTTGTGGTTACCGTAATTACACAGGACTGGGAGGCCACACACTTGTTAGTTTTAATAAAGCACACAATTACTGAGCGCTTCCTGGATGCCGGGTCCTCGAGAGACATTCACACTGCCTTTTCAGGCTCCGAACTTTCTCTAAAGGATGTTTGGGGAAGTAAATTAGAAAGGGAGGCCGTCAGATGACAGAACTGGGACACCTGCGCTCCCAGGCTAATTCTAGGCCCCGGAAGTGGCTCCTTCAAGGGGATGGGGCCCTTTGGTTCTCCTCATTGTCTGCCCAGGAGTCTCCCCGCAGCAGCATCCTGGGCGAAATCTCAGCCCAATGCAAGATGCGTTTATTAAGCGCCAGTGTGGACTTGGAGAAGGGAGTTTGAGTGTGTGTGTGTGTGTGGGGGGGGGAGTTATTGTTCGATCGAGGGATGAAACAGGAGGTGGGAAAAGTTCTCCAAAAGGCTTGGCGAACCCACAGGTGAATCCGGGGTCCTTGCAGGGGAGCCAGGAAGAGGCCCTGGCTGAGGCGAGGGTGGTGGAAGATCAGAGAATGGCGGAAGGGGTGCTACTGATTTCTGGGATGGCCATGTCAGCGAGCTGCCTGCCCACTGTGCTCCCAAGATGGTCTCCTCTTTACTCCAGAGGCGGCTTCCTGCTCTTCTTCTGTAGAAAACCTTTCTCAGCCTCAGGAATTGGGGGTGGAGAAAGCGAGAGCCGAGAGAGCAGGAGGCTTGGTGTAGGTGGCATCAGGGAGCAGCGCTCCTCAGGCGGTATAGAGGCCGCCCCCCCCCCACCCGCCATGGTCCTCCTAGAGCATTCTGGGAAAGGCTCTGATTGGCAGGCCTAAGTCACATGTGTATTGGGCTTCGCTCCAGAAGCACATGACCACCTCTGTGAGCTGGGGCGTCAGGTCTCCCCTCAAAAGCCCAGGGTAAAATGGCACCTGACTCCTCCTCCTGCCACCCCATCCTCTCCTGTGGGGGCCTAGCCTACAGACTGGGATGTCTTAGCCCACGTGCCCCCTCTTCAAGGAAGCCAGACTCTGGCTGGGTTTGGGGCACCCCCATGGCCTTGGGACTCATAATTAGCAGTGTGACACTGGGCTTCTGCTCCCTATCTGTGAAATGGGCGTGCTAAGTCCAGGCTTGAGCCTCCAGTGAGCAGTGAGGTGTGAGGTGCAGACCTTCAGGGCTTGATGGCTGTGGGTAAGGGGCGGTCTTGCCGGTGTAGCTGGCGCCCCCTTGTTCCCTGGGTTCACGCCACATCTCTGACCTCCTCTTTCCAGAGGCTGGTGCGGTTCTGGTTTGCCACAGGGGGCGCTGGCTTCTGCATCAACCGCCAACTGGCTTTGAAGATGGCGCCATGGGCCAGGTAGGCAGAGGCCAGGGGTGGTGAAGGTGGGGGGCTGTGGCGCATGAGGGGCTGTGGTTAACGTGAGAGGCCGGGGTCAACCCGAGGCGCCTCTGAGGCAGGGAGGAACAAGAGGGTCCCCGGGGGAAATTGCATCTGATTCAGTTGCATTAGGGGCAGTGCAGGTCTATGGGAGACATTTCTGTTGACATTTAGGGAATGTGGTTCGGGACTCTCTGCCCTAGTTTCCCCAACTGAAACTGGACATATATAGTGGCCAATGGCATTGTAAGGGCTGAGTGGGAAAATGTCTGGGCGGACACCCGCAGTGGCCAGGGCTCCTCGGCAGCCCTTTCGTCACCTTCTGGTAGTCGATGTCATGAAGCATAGGAACCCTGAGGGATGGAGAGGGGCTGTTGACTGGGGGGCAGGAGGGATGGCTTCCTGGAAGAGGTGGCATTTTATCTGAGATGTCCCTGTAGGCCCTCCCAGGAGAGGGCTCTGGGAGCGCGTATGGGTAGATACTGCCCTTCTGGAGGTGGCTGAGCCTGGCCCTTTCCCAGGCTGCCATCCGTGGCCGTGAGCGTGTATGAATCTTTGCCCCAACGTAGGCTGTGCTTCACCAGGAGGACCCGAGCAAGAGGGCAGGGCCACGCTCAGAACCCTCGGGACGAGTTGACAGGTCTTAGGTTACCCAGGCTCCAGGTCACACAGCTGCTCGGCCACTGTCCCTGTCTGACCTTCCTTGCCCGAGGAGGGGGTTTAGAGTGTCAGAGGACATGCTGTCCCCAGGGCCAGGCACACACCGCGACCCAAGGTCGTCTCTGTGACTAGGGTGCCCCCTTGTGCTCTGCCCACCTCTGTGGGACCCATTCCGCTCTAAATGTGCAGCTGAGGGGCACCCAGCCTGGATTCCTGTGCCCGCCCCTAGCCAGGCATGCTGGGAGATGATGCTGACGGCTTTGGACAGTCAGGAGATGTTCCCCCGCACACTGGTCCTTCCAGGACCCCAGGGAGGCAGGGCTGTTATCAGCCCATTTCTCAGGGGAGGAGACTGAGACACCCCCCCACCCCCCAGGTTCCAGACTTGTCCAGTACCCTAGTGCAGTGTGCCGGCCCAGCGCAGGCAGGTCCTGCCGGGTGGAGGGAGTGGGGGGGGCGCATGCGCACAAGGCCTGCGTCAGTGGCCGCCACGCCGCTCTGCCCTTCAGCGGCTCCCACTTCGTGGACACTTCGGCTCTCATCCGTCTCCCCGACGACTGCACCGTGGGCTACATCATCGAGTGCAAACTGGGGGCGCGCCTGCAGCCCAGCCCCCTCTTCCATTCACATCTGGAAACCCTGCAGCTGCTGGGGACCGCCCAGCTACCGGAGCAGGTGAGCAGGGCGGAGGGAGGGCCGGGGCGGGGAGGGAGGCTCTCCCCAGGCGAAGGTGAAACTGAACTGACGGTTCAGCCATCACGTATGATGGGGAGACAGAGAGGCCCAGGGAGGCAGCGCACCCTTCCAGACAGCGGCTCAGGCCTCCCGTCTCTCTGGTCTAGGAGGACTTTACAGGCAGGGGGACCCCACCCCGCCCCACCCCACCCCACCCGCAGTTTCTCTTTCCGCTCTGAATCTCCCTCCCCACACTGCCCTCCTCAGCAGTCTGCGGAAAGAGCCGGGTGGGCCGTCTGGAGTTCCCTTTAAGGCTCTCCTGGCCAGAAGGCCTGAGACTTTTTGAACCTGAGTAACATGGACGGACAGGGCCTGGGGTTCAGAAGGACCCATCTCCTGTGCCATTATACTCTCCTCAGGGGACTCCGGCCTTGGGAGGACAGGATCTCAGCCCTAGGTCTGTAGTCGCCATGGACAGAGGGTCCCCTGGCCCTCCGCTGACCCTCAGATCCCACGGTCTGATGGCCTACTTTGGGTCAGCGTTTGGAGTCGGCTGGTTGGCTGGGCAGGGACCCAGGGTGTGGGGCCCACCCTTTAGGAAGCCAGGGAAGGGAGACACATCAGGGTGGCAGACACAGGACGGCCGGCTGTCCCCTGGCAGCGTGAGGGGCCTGAGCTCTTCACTCTTCTGTTTCTGCCGTTTGTCACATGGCGCCTGCGGGGACTGCGTCCAAGGCCGGGGGATCCCCAGACCCTCAGCCGCGGTGCCTTATGGGAAAGGGCCTCAGTGGTCGGCATGGCCCCCGGCCCTCCTGCACACGCCTTCCGTCAGCTCCGGGTTAACGATCCATTCCTGACAGGACGGAAAGACTCAGTGCAACGTCACGCTGTGGTGTTTCGGGAACAAACAACTATCCCATGTCGCCGAGATATTTCCAGCCCACGGCTGGTTGAATGCACAGATGTGGAAGCAGCAGACACAGGGCCGACTGCAGGGCTGGGATGTGGCGTCGCGGGCAGAGCGCTTATGTACTTGTGCATGAAGCCCTGAGTCTGACCCCTGGATCTTCCGAAACCAGCTCTGGTGGTCCCGACCTCTGATCCTAGCACTTGGAAGTAGAAGCTGGAGGATCAGAAGTTCAAACCTGTCTAGAAATAAAAATCTCTGAAGGCTGACCACAGATATCCCCATTCTATTAGATGGGAAAACTGAGGCCTGGAAAACTAAGTCAATTGTGACGCATCTGCTGTAGCCAGAATGGGGATTTTGAGCCCTGGCAGGCCACCAAACCGTCAGTCTTTAGCCATGGTGTGTGTCTGCTTCCTAGCTGAGGACTCCGTCCCGTGTCTTCCCGACTGTGGTATAGTCCAGACTTCAGGTAGAGGGGATTAGCCGGGGCCTGCCCGGGGCTGTGGAAACCTCCTCGCTAGCCCTGGCACTCAGCTGAGGGGATCAGCCCCTTCTTGATGAGCTTGGTGACCCAGTCCTTAGGAAGAGGGAGTCACCAGCCTCCTGGGTCAGCGTCACTGCTGGGGTTGAGGCAGGAGCATGCCTTCGGGCTGCAGTGCCTTTGGGAGAGGCTGGGCTCCACCGTACAGGAGGCTCGGTCGCCCGGCCTCTCTCAAGGCCCGGTGTCTCTCTGGGGGACCTCCCTGGTGGAGCGTCCCCCAATACCCTCCCATCTCCCCCCAGGTCACCCTCAGCTACGGAGTCTTTGAGGGGAAACTGAACGTCATCAGGCTGCCTGGCCCCTTCTCCCATGAAGAGGACCCCTCCAGGTGGGTGTGGGTGGAGACTGCAGGATGAGGGTGGGACTGACGAGCTTTGAGGGAGAGTGGGGGGGGGCGCAGGGCATGGTGGCTGAGCACKCGAGCCGGGGGCAGAGGAAACAGGCTTAACTTCCTATTCCGCTCCTTTCTGTGTGACCTTAGGTAAGTGTCTTGCCCTCTCTGGGCTTCAGACCGTCTGTGGCACCAGAGCCCATGGCTGCCCCAAGAACCCTGGAGTCAGGGCTGCGGTAAGCACAGGCCTGTTTCCAGGAGATAGAGTTTGGCGCAGTGTAGGGAAGAARTGCAGAGTTCCCAGAGGAAAGGCATTGCCCTTCCACGTAGTGAGCTGCGCGTGGGCGGAGCCGTGCCAGCCACGGCCTCACTGTTAGTTGATGCTGGATTCTTTGTGAGCCTGAAGGTTCTCGAACCCAGCCAGGGGGCTCTCGGTGTCTCCCTGGCATTCAGGGCGYCTGGACGGAGAGGCTCTTCAATCAGGGGCCACTTGCCAGTGTTCTGATCGCTCCGTCCTGGGGCGCACGCCGAGCACAGAGCACAGGATAGCCCACGGGACACGGTTACCCAGGCTGAGCGTTCACCGCGCCCAGGATCGGCGAGCCCGGGGTAACCGTCTCCCCTCGACGGTCTCTCTGCAGGTTTCGCTCCTTCCACTGCCTCCTCTACCCGGACACACCCTGGTGTCCGCTGCCGGCCGCGGCAGCGCCCTGAGCTCTGAACTGCCGCAAAGGATGATGGATGCTTCTGCCTGACCACACCCCCACCTCCCAAGCAGTCCCGGGGGCGCTTGGTCCAGTGCACACTGGCGGATGGTCCCTGGCAGGGCCTCCGGGTGACAGAAAAGCCCACGGTATGGACACTGCTTGGCGTTGACGGTGTCCCGGGCCCAGACACCTGGTCACACCACAGCGACGGCCCGGACGCTTGAGTTGGTGTGCGGGAGGGNTTGTGAGCCACCATGTGGTTGCTGGGATTTGAACTCAGGACCTTTGGAAGAGCAGTCAGTGCTCTTAACCGCTGAGCCATCTCTCCAGCCCCTGACTATATAGTTTTAATCTATCTCAAAACATGCTATTAACTTGGCTGCGAAGTCCAGCAAAAGTTCAGTCCTTTGGAGACCAAGAGATAGTTTCATAAAAATGTATCGCTGCAATAAATATTACAATATTATTCTCATAAGGGAAATAGGATATGGACTCTCATATTTGACCTCACATACTATCTGCCCAGCTATTACTTTCCTTGAGATTTTCTGGCTAAGCTGCTCTGCAGTATCCATGAAGACCATGATGTAGCTTTGAGGATGAAGGAACTGGCGTCTGTCCAGCAGGGTGCAGATCAGCAGGCAGCTCCAGGGACCCTGACTTCTGTACCCTTTCCTTACCAAAACAGCGAATGTGAAGTGTGCAATTGGTGGTCTTACATTTTTATGTTTGTCATCCTGTTGTTCAAAAGGGCATCTCTTACGTTTCCTTTGTCATTGTTTATACATGTTACATCAGACATTATACAGTCAGAGGGTTGAGAGAGTCAGTGAGTGGTCCTAAGTCACAATGCCGGTACTTAGAATCACAGAGACAGACTTTCCTTTAACCCCAGCAACATCTTACTGCTTCTGAAATAAACCATAACCTTTAAAAAGGAAATAAATATATGGAAAGCTGGAAAAAAAGAAAACAAGTTTAATAATTACACTAAAATAAAAACACTGTCCTTCTTAACATAGAGACAGAAAGTTTTTRGCAGCTTTTTATGAACTCAGTGGCAGCTGGGACTGTTGATCATTGGGAATTCTTTTTCCCATGTATTTATCTATTTCTTTCAGATTTGCTGCAGTTTATTATACGGTTTCCCTTCACCCCACACTCTGTGGCATATGAAGAATATCAGCTCACTGTTTAGCCCACTATTTCTAAGTTTAAATATTTCTTAGATTTTTTTTTAATTCTTGATATTAAATCTAAATTTTTTGACCACTGTTCATTAGCATTTTGAGGGATTAGTATCCGGTGAGAAGGAACTGTCGTGCCAGTAAAGTATAATTACCATTAATCAGCTCTAGGAAGCAAGGCTGATAACAAGACTGTTGGGAACATACTTAGCACAGTGCTGTGCTAAGATGTAAAAGGACCACAAAATTTCCTCCATAAATCATTGGCGTGTTTACAGCGTGCATGTACACATGTTCACAGGTATTGTGATTATGCTGTCATTAAAAATGAAACTTCGCAAAAACAAAGCAAGTAGCAAGAGCTAGACAATGGCGTTCCTTAATTCAGACAGATGTTGAATCTATTCGATGTTTCCTGGTAACTAGCAAAAAAAAAGAAAACAAAAAAATGTTGAACTATGCTTCTTTTTTCAAAATGAAAGGACAGTAAAAGGATGTAGAGGGSCTTCATGTGTTCTCATTTTATAGCACAGCAATAGATAACAGAGAGAATAGGCTTTGCACTCAAAGCCATGAACGCTGCTTGGATGGTCATCCTGTATCCACCTTATGTAATAACCAAATGTGTACTGAGCGATACTCCATAGTGCAGTGAAGTCTGTTCTGCAGKGAACAGTGATAACATGTTCCAGACGCGAAGCTTTCTAATGACCTCACCACGTGTCCATCCTGATAGCTGGGGAATGAATGTTTAATGTCTCAGATAAATAAATCGTTCCAGAAAGTTCTTTGTTTCAGCCAAACTCAATAAGCTTATGTTGAATGTTCTAATGAATGCAGAAACTAAAGTGTTATGTTTTCATATGGGAAGAACAATTAGTCCTCAAACACATGTGCAAGAATCCCTGTTGGGGAAATTCTAGAATCTGCCTTGTGTTTCCACCCAAACATGAAGGCTGCCTCTTCTCCATACTTGTCTCCTTCCTGGTCCCTGAGCAGTGTGAAACACATTTATCAAAGAGGAAATGTCCTGTGAAATGTGGTCTCTGTTGCCAGGTGCCTGCGCCCCTGAGGCTCTTATGGGAAGTCTCTTCTGTAGGCAAAGCCCCTGCAGGGGTCCTCAGGAGAAGTACCCACAGGGCTTAGCAGAATGGTTAACAGCAGTGAATGTAGTCTCAGGAAGGGAACTGAGCTGTACAGTAACACGGAATGGTTTGTCACTGTGCACTCTCTTAGTAACTGCAATGCTTCTTTGTGTTTATAAGATAAAACAGCTTGAAGTCAATTAATGATAAGTTGGCATTTATTGCATCTATTAATTAGTTAA
>BDUI01005190.1:97940-111200 GCA_002335545.1 Apodemus speciosus
CAGAGGTCAACACTGGGTGTCTTCCTCATCACTTTATTTTTGAGACAGTGCATTTCACTGAACCTGAAACTTGCTAACTGGATTAGACACTGGACAATGGCCCTAGGAATCCTTGTGTCTCTGCCTTCCCAGTTATATGGGGTTACAGATACATCATGTCCTGCCTGTTTTCTCACATGGGTGCTGGGGATTTGAACTCAGGTCCTTAAGCTTGCATAGCAAACAGTTTGCTATCTAACCATCTACCTAGCYCTAGAGGTTCTTTATGTGTGGTGGTATGAGTCTTTGCCAGGTATGTTTACCGGGATAGTCTTGGCATCCGTGAATTGAACCTTTCTTTCTTTTTGGCTAATCCTATATTCGTTGTTTGAATTAAACCTAATGTATACTTTTTTTCTTTCGTTGCTAATGCTTTGGTGTCCTGGTTAAAAAAGGTTTTGCTTGCCATACCAGTCAGAGTAAACCCACCCGACCTCACCTTATAACCCCGCTGCCCTATCACTCCACCCAATTACCCTACCGCCCCGCCCCATTACCCATGATCCCATGACCCCATGATCCTGACACCTCACCAACCCACTGGCTGCATTCCCTGCCTTTTCTCCTAGATCCACCTCCTGATCCTGTGTTTCCTGAGAAAGAGGCAGGATAGCAGGGGAGCTCTTAGTGAGCACCTAAGGCTCAGATTAGCAGCCGGCCAGGACAGGGGACTGTCCCCCCAAACCCTTCTTTCCCCTGGAGGATTTGGGTTTATGCTGGGCTGTAAGATTAAAGCCAAAGAGATTAAAAGATTACCTCAGGCTGGGAAGGCAGAGTCTGCCCCTTTGCTCCTGGGGGCAGCGGAGGTGAGGTGGGGGTAGACATGGAGCCCCACTTCCTTCATAGGAARCCCCCACCCCTACCCCCTCTCCCATTCCTGCTGAGAAGCCCTGCCTGGGCTGCCGCCGCCTGGGCTGCCACCCTCACCCTACGCGGCCTTGGGCATAGCTTCCTTTTCTGGTTTGAGAGTGGGTGGGGAGTTAAGCTGGCTCTGTGGGTACTGCGTGGGCTTTGGAGGTTCTGAGAACGTGGCCCCAATACCAGCAACAGCTAGGGAATGAGGTTTGCTGGGGAAGGGACAGCAACTTGGGTTTTAAGGGCCTTCTGGAGATTCTTACAGAGGCTGACTCGTGAGGACTTGTGCTTTTCGTARTGGTGACGGTGGATATGTTCTAGAGTCTTCTTCCACTCAGCATGCTGCCTGCATCCCTTTGCCACATCAGCCTGGTTACCCTGCTCTATACACTTCYGAAAACCAGAGAGGTAAAGCTGACTGCTCAGGGTGACACAGCTGGGACTTGAGACTGAGTCACTGTCTGTTGCTGCTCCGGATGGCTTCCAAGTCCCCGGCGGAGCGCTCTGGTCCTTGTCAAAGGCTGTCAGCGGCTCCAAGGTGCGGGCAACTGCATAAAGCCCAGGGTGCTCAAAGCCTTTCCCTTGTCACAAGCCCGGGGCCCTGTGAAACTTTCGGTGGGGTGGCCGTGAAGGGCACCTTCCCCCTCTGCTGCTTCAGAGCACAGCTGGGAACTCCCTGAGCTGATCTGGGGAACCGGAGCTGCTGCTGAGCGCTCCCAGGCCCAGGGACAGGGACCCGGTGGAGGAGTGTGGGGACACACCCACATCTCAGTTCATTTCTCCCTCGCTATTTAATGATTTCAGCTGAGAGCAGAGACTGGCAGACAGCTGGGCGCAGAGGGGAGGAACAGAGGGAGAGGAAACCTGTCCATCAACTTAACTGTCCTCTCGGCCAACCCCTCCTGCCACCAGGGATGTCGAGCCCTGTCCCCTAAACACTGGAGAGTGATCAAAGGAGCGCCAGGGCTGGGATGAGCATCTGATTTATGGGCTGTGCCRGGGAGCCAGCACGGCAGTGGGAGAAGTCATCCATCAGGACTCACTGGAGAGAGCAGGGAGGTGGCGCCAGTTTCTCTGCCGGCCCTGCCTGTGCCCCTGCCAGGGCACCACCCTGCCAGCTCCCTGCTCTCAGGGAGAGGGCTTTCTTCAGAACCCCTGAAATTGCCTTCTCTTCTTCAGTGTCCTGGCCTTGTAGCCTCTTGGCACTACTGAGCAGGAGGGAGAAGGGAGGAGGGAAGAGGAAGGAGAGAGGAGGGAGGAGGGAGGAGGGAAGAGAAAGGAGGGAGGAGGGAAGAGGGAGGAGGGAGGAGGAAAGAGGAAGGAGGGAAAAGGAAGGAGGGAGGAGGGAAGAGGGAGGAGGGAGAACCCCTGGACTAGGTCTTGGGCTGATTCCCTTTCTTGACTTTTCTGTGTGTTAGATACAGGCCTAGGCCCTGGCTGGGCCAGCTTCCCAGGGTGTTGTGAACACAGTTGGCTGTGAGTTAAGAGAGGAATGTGAGGTTGGAATGGGGACCCCTTTCCCTTACTATTGAGATTCTGGATGCGCCAGGGCACTGGGAGGCTGTGGGCCGGTGTGTGTGTGTGTGTGTGTGTGTGTGTGTGTGTGTGTGTGTGGTGTGTGGTGTGTGTGTGTGTGGTGTGTGGTGTGTGTGTGTGGTGTGGTGTGTGTGTGTGTGTGTGTGTGTGTGTGTGTGTGTGATGCATATCATGCCTCTATGATGAGCAAGTCCATCTAGCTTGTGCCAATGCAAGCATGGCGGGCAGGTGGGCAGGCGGGCAGGCTGACTTGTGTTGAGAGCCCTTTGTGGCTCTCCCTCGTGCTCCCTCCTCTCCCTCCACTCCCTCCCAGCTGGGTGGGGGTGGGGCGTGGCTGGTTCTCATGCCCAGGCCCCATCCAGCTGGTTATTTATTGATTAATTCTGCTGCCAGCTGATGGATGCCGAGCCCGTGCCAGGCGCAGGCCCTCGGCTGATTTACATAATTAAAAACCATCAGTAACAGAGCCAGGCTTCACCCACCAACCGAGTGCTCCGCACAGTGGCAGGCTGCGCCCCCGCCCCGCCCCCCTCTCTCTGCACCCCTAGGCCTCCTGGTCACACCAAGCCCTCAGCCTCCCTGATGGACAGAGGTGGYACTTAGGGCTCCTCTGGTCTCCCCGCATGGAGATCATTAGTCTGTGGTTCCAAGGTTCTCTGACAGAGAGACCCAGAGTATCAGATTCAGCAGCGAGCCTCCCAGGATGTGATTTTTCAAGAGTCTATTACTCTGTGACAAAGAGGAGACATGTTTGCTCTCAGCTGCGGCTGGGCTCTGACGAGGCGGGGCTGTGATCCTGGGCACAGCTCTCTGCAGCTATTGGGGACGCCAGCCACTGCCACACGGTGGGAGGGTCGTCTCTTGCAGGGCGGGAGCAGATTGTGGAACTCCCCAGAGATAGCATGAGATTTTGAGGGGCCTTGGATCCTGCGTCTCTGTGGTGGCAACCCCTCCCCCAGGTCTCCTTCAGTGACCTCAGGGGAGGGTCTGGGACTTAAAGACACAGCTAGGGGTCATGAGGGTAGATTCTCCTGCTTCCCAGCTGTGTGTCCCTGAGGAAGCTGCGCACCCTCTCTGGGCTACACTTACCTCCCCTTTAGAGGAGCAGGTGCTGTCATAATTTCTTGCTAACCTCGGAAAAGGCTCAGTGTTCAGCAGTTCCTCGAGACTCCCTAGTGAATGGTGGCTGTTACTAAGAGGTGGTTGAGACTTGGGGGGAGGCACCCCACTGTGCGGTCATCAAAAGGACAGTTTTTGCAGAAGAGGGTTTATTCATGAGCTGACCAAGCTGAAGGAGATGGGAGGCTCAAATCATCTTCCTGAGGGTCAAGTATTGGGGTGCTTACAGTTTTTATGGGGTGAAGTAGGGGATGCACCTGGAATGGGGGGGAATGACAGCATGGCTGGTCTGCGCCTGGGTTGTTAAGCTTCCTGTGTCTCTCTTCCTAAGACGCATGTTCAGAACACGGTGGAGGTGTCTTGCTCTGAGAGTGGAGTCTCGGGCCTTCTGACAGTGAGGGTCACCTGTGGGACTCTTGGCTAGGAGAAGGCTCGGTGACTTTTAGCTGGTTTCCTCCCTCCGAGGCCTGAGGCAACCTCGCTGCTGTAACCCACATGTCTGAGGTGTCGTCCTCAGACAAGCGACTTTGTAAGTGTCAGTAGAAGCAAATGCGGTGGGGGTGGGGGCCGGCCCCAGTATTCCTGCCCTTCATGGGAAGGCTGGTCAGACACACAGGCCTGAACACAAGGAAGCTGGACTTCCTGCCACCTTGGGGGCTGCACCTGACTTAGAGTAGTGCATGAGATGTTTGTTGAATGAATGAATGATGTTTCATTTGCCTTTCAGAGCCAGACACTCCTGTAGGGGCCTGGAACTCATGAAGTTCCTCTGGTGGTCCCCACCATTTGCTCTCACCCCTCACTTTGACCCCCTGACCTCTTCTTCCTCTCTATTTTCACTGCCCTAACCTTACCCGTGGTAGGAATTCCTGCCCTCCCAGCTGCTACACTCTCCTTAGTTTTCTGGGGGTTTGTGGCTAGCTTAGCCCAAGGCCTCAAGGTGAACTCACATGGAGCGGAACAGCAAACAACATGGTTAGTGTGTCTTGGTGTAAAAGTTCCCTTGGCCCTCCAGTGCCCAGACTGAGTATCCTGGAGTCAGGATCCATGATAGTGTGTCTACAGCGTGCGGCAGCTCCAGTTGCCTGAAGACACCGAGGGCCCGAATGTGCATCAACTCTGAGTNCGAGAAGGAGAGAGGTGATAATGTGTGCAGCCCTGGCGAACCTTAAACACGCCGAATGAACGAGAGGAACCACGGGAGGGACAAATGTGTATTTCTACTCACGGAAGGTCCCCAGGAAGGTCAAATTCACAGATGGAGAGAGTTACTGTGGCTGGGGCCGCCACGCAGAGCCTGGGAGTTCTCACTTAATAGGCCCAGGGTTTGCACTGGGACTGAGGCAAAGACGTGGCGGCCTSAGTGGGCTTCCTGATGCTGAGCCGATCACTTAGAAACGAGACCACCGGATTCCTCCTGGTTACCTTGCACCGCGGTTTCACATGTGGCTCTGCAGGGGCTGGGGAGAGGTGCTTCAGCAAGGGGCTGGTCACACAAGCATGACGACCTGAGGGCAGAGCCTGGGCACTCATGTCGCTTGGCATACCTGTCATCTCAGCCCTGAGAGGTGGAGTCAGGGAGATCGCCCCGCCTCCTTGTCCACACAGACAGTTTAGCTGAGGTAGTGAGTGCCACCTTCAGTGAGCGAGCTTACCTCAAAAAATAAGACGGAGAGTGATTATAGAAGATTCTTTGTGCTGTCCTCCGCACACATGCGCATACAGAAGTGCACACACGCACAACCACATGCAAAATAGTTTTGTAGGACTCATAGGGATGATTCTTTTATGAGTGTGTGTGTGTGTGTGTGTGCGTGTGTGCATGTGTGTATGTGTGTGCATTGTATGTATGTGTGTGTGCAAGTGTGTGTGTATGTGGGGTGCCTGCATTCATATGGACACACATGCTCATGGATGCACACGTGTGTACAGGCCAGAGGATGTCTTTAGCTGCTGTTCCTTTTAGTTGTTGTTTTTAAAGCAGGGTCTCTCATTGGCCTGGAACTCACCAAATAGGTCGGGCCGGCTGGTCATGGAGCCCCAGATCTTCTGTTCGAATCTCCCCAGGGCTGGGATTAGAAGGGAGCTCCCCCACACCCAGCAGCCATTGTGGGGTGCTGGGGACTGCGTTCAGGTTCTCAGGCTTGCGTGGCAAGCCCTTCACCACCTGCGCCATCTGTCCAGCCCCGAAAGGGGCGGATCTGCTTCTAATCGGCTTGTTTGTTGCTGTTGTCTGCTGCCCACTGTCCTCCCGGTGGCAGTGGGAGGCGCGTCATGGGCCCTCTCTCCTCTTCCGGACACGCTCCAGGGCTCTCAGTTGGAAGATCGGAGCATGCCAGCTTTTTTCTTTTGTGTGTGTGGATGTGTACCACGTGAGTGCCTGGTGCCTGTGGAGGTCAGAGAGGGAACTGAATCCCTGGGAAATGGACTTTTGGGYGGTTGTGAGGATGGAGGTGCTAGCAATCGAATCCAGGTCCTTTGGAAGAGCAGCCATGGCRGAGCCATCTCTCCAGTCCCCTTTCTTCACCGCTACCAAGACAAGGGACTACAGCTGTAGCTGGGCGCCCGCGAGTGCTTGGTAGCGATCGGCATCCTGGGCTTGGGGACTGGACACAGCACCTGGGACGCCACAGGAGCGATTTCTCAGGGTGGCCTCCTTCATCGTGTGCAGTGCCCTCAGGAGCTGGCATGTGGTTTGCCCCTGGGACGCCTCGCTTGGGTTGCATTTCACAGTGGAGAGGATGCCTGCCTGTTGGCTGTGGCTGGCACTCAGCTGTGGCTTTTAATATGCTTGTCACCGTGTCATCGATTTCTCCCTCTAAGCAGCCGAGAGAAACATCAAGGACTGGTTCAGAGTCGGCCTCGTGGGGATCAAGAAGTCCRTCCCATGGTCTGATTTCGCCACCTCTTGGTGTCTTTTTATGGAATGTGAGGATTATATCCTGGATCCAAGGAGACAAGCAGGTCGTTCAAGGTGCTAAGAGGCCGGTGCRCTGAGGCACACTGCTCCAAATCAAAGTGGCTTTCCGTAGCACTCCTCTGTCACAGAGAAGGGCTTTTAAAGTTGCTCCTCCCTCATCTCCAAAGGCGCCATCATCCAGCGGTTCTGTGGTGATTCGTTTCTTATGAAGCACCCCTAAAGGCTYAGTTCTGGGTGCAGCACTGTTCTGAGGTGGACCTTTGGGGAGAACTGCCTGCCTCAWCGGCTCTGACCTTATCTCCAGATGTTCACTCATGTYTTTGTGAATTATTGGGTGTAGGAGGCGGGGCCTAGTTGGAGAAAGTAGGTCACTGGGGCGTGTCTTTGAAGGCTGCATCTTGTCTCTGCCCCTTCCCCCCTCTTTTCTTCTGCTCTTTGGCTACCACAGGGCAAGGTGGCTTCTCCTCTACGTGCTCCTGCTGTTGCCCTTGATGCAAGGTCATCCAGGGCTGAGGTGAACATGGGAGCTGAAATGGAGTGTTTGGTGCGGAGCTATGCGGCTGCCGTTCAAGCTGCTGTCTTTGAGGGACTAGAAGCGGAGTGGGGTGAGGTGGCTGTGCGGGGCTGGCTTCAGCACTTGGCCAGAGGGAGTCAGAAGGGACATGATGTGGGGGACAAGCGCTATGGGGCCTAGAAAGGGAGCTAGCCTGAGGCGACCACCAGTCYGGTGTCACAAAGSCTTTGGGTTGGGAGGGTAGATCATGCCCAAGATGACCTCTGCCCGGAGCCATACTGCATGAGTGGGACAGAGCACTCCTGAGACCACTCCTGAGGTGACCCCCAACGCTCAGAGACACCAGGCACCGCTAAGAAGAGCAAGTAAGTRSTGGRGGAATGTAAGAGAATGAGARACAGAAACATGTGGGCACCGTGAAGAGAGGCAGAACTGGAGWCTCACGGGGAGTGAGGAGCAGCCATACCTCATAGGCCCAGATCCAGAACTTTGAATCGGCCCACCCCAACCAACATCTATCCCACTGATGAACTGCTGAGCGCATGGAGGAGCTGGCCCTACAGATACAAAGCTGCAGGACCTCCAGGGCACAGGGCAGCAGCAGGATAGCCGAGGAGTCCCAGTGAGGTTCCAGTGTTGATAGAGCGGCAGAAGCCAGAGGCTCGTGCCAAACCAACCAGTCATTAGAGTGGACAAAAGGGCTTACTGTGAGACACCAACACAACAGTTTCCATATTTTTTTTCTCTGTTGGGGGGAGGTTACAAAGGTGGAGGGCAGGTACGAGGGGAGGGGGAGGGGAGGGGGATTGGGGTGCATGATGTGAAATTCACAAAGAACCAACAAAAAGGGTTTTGTTGTTGTTGCTGCTGTTTTTATTTTTTTAAATCTAGTCTCCCATACACATGGCATAGGGGCTTAAGCCAGCCACATACATCTTGACTCTTTTCTCGGTGGTTTATGAATGCTTTCTAGTTTGTGTTTTCTCTTTGTCCATGTAAAATTGGACTTGTACAAAAAAGCCAGGCTTGGGACACGCCTGAGAGACTTGTGCTCTACGCATGGGCCATATGCCTTGCCCCGATCCCCCAATTTTAAAAATAAAGTTCCTATTTGGGAAAGAAGTCTCTGTCCCTCCCCTTACTTCTGTCTAGATAGCCAAGAGAAAGCGGAGGAAGTTCCAGGCATGGTGGTTTACACCTGTCACCCAAGACTCAGGAGTCTGAGACAGGAGAATCGCCATGAGTTAGAGGCTAGGCTGGGCCACTTGTCTCAACGAAACCAAACAACCGAAAATGTAGTGGGAGTGTCTTCTGATCCTAAAGCTGTGCTTCTTGGCCTGCTCTCTTGGGGTGTTTGCCCAGGACGCCTCTGCCTTGTACAAAGCCTGCCACCCAGTATGTCGGACCAATCGCCAGCTCTGGCAAGCCTACTAGTGATCAGTGGGCACCTACTGTGTGCCTAGCCTTCTGGGACGCCCAACCCAGCTGATCTATCAGATGATGGCAATGGTAGACATGGGGTCACATGACACACATGAGCATCATCAAGCTATGTCTGGAGACTCAAAATGGGGGTGGCTCTATAAAGTGGCTGGTTCCATTTACCACCCAACTATATACCTACCTACCTACTAATCATCTCTATCACTCTACCTACCTACCTATCTCCTTATCTACTATCAATCAGCTATCATCTATCAATCTATCAGTCATCTATCCATCCACTTACTATCTATCTATCTATCTATCTATCTATCTATCTATCTATCTATCTAATCTACTATCAATTAGCTATCTATTAATCTATATACTTATCAGTCAGGCATCTATCTATCCATTATCATCTATCTATCTATCTATTTATCTATCTATCTATCATCTATCTAATCTACCTACTTACCTAGCTACCTATCAATCATCTATCCATCCATTTATCATTTTTCAATCCATCGATCATCAGTCTATCTATTTTTAAGCACTGGCATCTCTCGTGGCAAATAGCTAGCAGGAGAGAACTCACTGTTTCCGCTTATTAGAGAGACGAGGCCACCTGCACACACTCACACAGAGTCGAGGAGGGATGAAGGGGTACCTGCATTCCACCCCTGGGAGTGATATGGGGCAAGAACCCTAGCACAGAAGGCATTTACCCACTGCGCCCTGCGAAGGGAAGCCAGTTCCCTTTGCCGCCTACAATCTACCTTTAGGGACCCAGTAAGGAAAATCTCAAATCTTATAGTTCAGCACACGGGTGAGGTAGCACATGCCTGCAGTTCAGAACTCTGGAGGTAGAGGCAGGAGGATTGGCAGTTTAAGCTCATTCCTGTTTACAAGGTGATTTTTAAGGCCAACCTGGGTTACATGAAGACATGTTGCAAAAAAGCCAAAAGATAAAGAATATTACAAACAAATGGCTATGTGGATAAATGTGCATTCGAAGGGTTCTAGATTAGGTGTGGCTCCACAGCAGGGCTCTTGCCCACCAGAGACTTGAGCCCTGGAGGTTCAATTCCCTAACACACAGACACACACACACACACACACACACACACACACACACACACACACACGGAAAAAGAAAGAAAAAAGAAAAAAAAAACTCCACTGGTTCTAGTTTTGCATTTTATGTTTGGAAAAAAAAATACCAGTGAATGAAATTCTAACGAGGCTTCTTTCGTCTAAAGCCTCCACACTGTGGGCGGACAGCGGGCTTGAGAGCCCTCGGGGGAGCCTGACCCCTGATTTCTTCAGCCTGTGTACTCAGAGCTTCCTGGCAAAGATATTAGAGCCATAAACTTAAAGGACTCGCAGCTAAACTGCAGACGGCACCTTGAGCGGCTCTCCTGCTGCCTGCCACCCAGGGCAGAATGGAGATCAGTCACATGAAAGTGACAGCCACTGGGGGTGGCTGGAGCAGCCTGGCAGGCCTGGGAAGGGAGGTGGAGGCCAGAGGGGTGGGGAGAGGGCTGGGGAGAGCACAGGAGTGGGTGAGCCCAAAGGCTGGGCAGGGAGGCATAGAGAAGTCCTGCGCCCTGTGCAGAGTTGAGCAGCTCCGCGCTTGGGCGAATACTTGGCTGCTGCTGTCCGAAGTTCTTAATGCTGTGGACACAGGATCCAGCTTCCGTCTCCCTTGGCCTCAGAGTCTAGGGGTACAGACTACATTGGCTGTAGGGAGTACTACAGAGGTGGCGCTGGCTTGGAGAATTTCAAGTGGGTGCACAGTGTCCAAATCCGGACCTGGAGAGCCTGCAATGAGTTGGGGGGGGGTAATGATGCGTTAGGAAACGGGGCCTGGGGATTTGACCCCAGGCTGTGACTCTCGGGGAGCTTGAGATCCCACACACTGGACTCTGCTGTGTCCCTGTGGGACCTCATGGCCCCTGCTCTGGGTCCCTCTTTTCCAGCTCAGGCCTCTCCCTGCTCCAGTCTTGTGCCAGCTTTTGCCTCCTCTCCCAGCGAAGCTTGCTGGTATCCTTTGTGGCTTCCTGGTCCCCAGATCTAACCTCACTGTGTCCTTGCCCTCTAAGTTTGGGTTCTGTCTTCACAGACACTCATAGCATATCGCATGTCACCCCCTGTTCCTAAAGATTTCCCCCACCTAAAACTTAATGGACTGTGACATGATGGGGTAGAGTGGCCTCCCCTTCCCCTAGAGCCAATTACTTACCCCTCTCTATACCCCAATTTCCCTGTTAAAGAAGCTCCCAACCCAGTAACCAGGCTGTCAAGGTTGATGCCAATGAGGGACTCTCTTCACCCGCAGACCTGCATTGTGCGGCCACCGTGACCTTCCAGCTCCACTCTCCCTTGCGGTTCAGACCAATGACACGGAGGATGGACAAACTCTGATGGAAGGGCATTCCACACAGGACCTGGCCACTCCTTCATGACTTTAAGACCCTAAAAAATAAGGATAGGACAAGAAACTGTCACAGGCCCCAGGAGACAGGGTGACGAAACGCAGTGTGGTGTCCTGGGTTAGATCTGGATCAGAAACCAAGCGCTGGGAGAGAAATGGACGAATCAAAACAAGTGGGGAGTGTGGCTAATGGTGGTGTGATGGGGGAGTGGCGAGTAGACCAGAACAAGCGGGGGTCGTGGATAACGGTGCTGCATGAGTGGAGATTCTGAAGGATGGCAGGGACAGGAGCCCAGGGGACATCCATCTGCACACCGGGTTTGGAGCTGGAGTAACTTGGGGACAGCCACAAAAGGCTCATCTTTACCTGGCGGGGGAAGCTCAGCTCCTCATCGACCTGCAGGAACACTGAATTCAAGATGGAGAGAATGTCGTCCAGCCGAGACCCTGGGAAATGACTCGGTGTGAATAGGGCTAGGATGACATGCTGGTGAAATGCCGGTCCCAGCTCTGCTCTGACAGCCAACAAAACCAAAACAGAACAAAAAACCAAAACCCCTGTGTGGGTCACCCTGCTCCTTCCCCGTGTGGCTGGCCCTGGTGGATTTGCTTAACATCTCTCTCACAGAGACTTTAATTCTTTTTTCTTTTTTWAAAAATGCCTTTTAAAAGATTTATTTATTTATTTTATACATGAGTACACTGTTGCTGTCTTCAGACACCCCAGAAGAGGGCATCAGACCCCATTACAGATGGTTGGGAGCCACCATGTGGGTGCTGGGAATTGAACTCAGGACCTCTGGAAGAGCAGTCAGTGCTCTTAACTGCTGAGACATCTCTCCAGCCCAAGACCTTAACTCATGTTGAGCGCTTGGCCCAGCGTTTAGAAAATAGAAAATGCCTCAATTACTAGGTATGTGTTCCTGGCTGAGGTGGAGTGGAGCTGAGCTCAGGGAGACTCTGGTGTCAAAGTACGGAATGGGTGCTTTATTACAAGGACTCACAAGAGTCTGGGAGGTTTATTTTTTTTAACTTATTTATTTAAATGATTTCATCTTATTTAATTGCGGTGTGTGTGTGTGTGTGTGTGTGTGTGAGTTTGTGTATGTGTGCCCCAGTGTGTGCAATGTGGAGGTCAGAGGTCAAAAGTGGGAGTCCTTTGTGCCCTCCTTCTGCCATGTGGGTCCTGAGGCTTGAACTCCTGTCACTCGGCTTGGCTGCAAGTGCTTTTACCTGCTGAGCCTTCTTGTCGCCCCGGGAAGGTGCTTTTCAGCGGAGAAAAACCATGACGAAATCCGATGCTCCACAGCTTTCTGGTCCCTGCAGCACCTGGAGCCGGAGCCAGCAGGTCAGTGGTCACGAGCCTGGCTGCAAAGCCAGTGACCTCCAGCTCCCAGGAGACCATGACTGCCCCAGTTCCGGACCAGAGAGAAAAGGGGGAGGGGAGTGCCACCCCCACCCCCAGCCTCCCTCCAGGCAGTTAGATAGATGGCCTTAATAATGCAGGCTGGCTGGACCTGTGACCCGGCTCGCTGTGCTCCATCAATGGATGGAGCCCCTGCGGGACCCAGGACAGCAGCATCGTAGAGCTCCGCGCACAGGTCTCAGGCACGGTAGAAATTTCTGATATCAGAGCTGGACAGCTTTGACTCTCAGGTAGCACAGGTCAGACCCGTTCAGAGCCAAGCTTCCTGTCCCCTCAGCCAGCCCTTTGGGGGCAGACTTGAGGGAGAAGCGGGCTGCCACGGGGCTCTCAGTACCCTGAAGATGCCCTTCGGTGGGAGTGTTCAGAGGAGGGCAGGTGGACACAACCTCAGTCTGACATGTGCACCCTCAGGTGGCCGCTCGTGAGGGCCGTCTTTCCCTCAGCCTCCTCTGTGCCTGGCTAGGGTACCGGCCTCAGTCACGTATGGACCCTCTTGCTTTCCGTATTTCTGCCAGGTACATAGGCACCTCTGCTCTCCCTGACCTGGGACTTCCTTACAAGGAAACAGCCTGCCGACTTTAGCATCCAGTAACATCATCCCTGATCCAAGCAAGCAGGAGGCCATCTGTACTTCTGTTGGGGCTCCCTCTGTAACAGGCTTTGGGAGTCAGATGGCCTACTTCAGGACCTATACGAATGTGACATTGGTGCCTGCCTTTGTAGGCACCTCCCCTGGGGGCCATATTCCTGGCCTTCACCCTTGCTTAGCTTTAGAAGGAACTTTATGATCCTTCCTCCTGCCCTGTCAGCTCCACAGCTGCTCTTGAATCACAGAGACCACACATTCCCAGAATCCACCTCTCCTGTGAGGGAGAGCAAATGGTGGCTGGCTCGGCATCTGTATCCCCTCACTATCTTTATCTCGTCTGTCTGGACACAGAATGTAGAGCTTCCTCAGGTTCATCTGGGGTCAGCTGCCAGACCCCACTGAC
>BDUI01005191.1:43018-53551 GCA_002335545.1 Apodemus speciosus
AAAATGGAGTTTGTTTCACCCGTGAGACTTTTTTAGAAAAAAAAAAAAGTTTTTGTATTGCAAGCCGTTATCTCTTAGGGATAGATTCCAGGTTAGAGTTGGGGACATGGGTCAACGTCTCCTTTTATCACTAGGGCCCCATTAGTACAAACCTGAAGTGAGCCCATGCATGCTACCACACAGTCTCTGTGAGTTCATGTCTGCCATCCTAATGTTTAGAAGGCCTTCAATTCTCAGTGTCCTTTACTTCCTCTGGCTCTTACTTTCTTTCTGCCTCTTCTAAAGTACAGATAGATCCAACTATAGCATTTTRTTGAGACCACAGATTGGTTGTATGGTATGTTTCACAGATCTATTCCATTAGACAAGAGAGATGAGTAGGCAGGGAGAAAAAWTTATTAGCTTCTTTCTGACATCTCTGCTACAATTTATCTATGGATATTAAGATGGTTACATTAGGGAACTTTGTCTTGAGTTGGTAGAGTGATCTGTTTTAAGAATATGTCTCATGATTATCAGTATCTTAAGTATCAGTATCTTAAGAAATCCAAAATGTTGCTAAGACACCATTAAAGGAAACACTGATGAATTATCTTAAATAAAAGAGGACCAGACTAAAAGGAAAATACCATGCATGCTCCAGATTTCTTTGAGTAAAAATCAAACCAAGGATGTTAAGTAGGACGCGGATGCCTTGTGAAATCTCATTTGATACAGATGCCAATGCTTTCCTGTTTTACTTCACATACTACCACAGTCAGTGCTTTATACTTTAAGAAATACACAGCCCCACCCTGCTACTGCAGCCTTTAAAAAGCTCAGGTTTGCAAGCCCTTGAGATTACTTGTATATATAAATGATCAGTATCCATGGTTATCAGTGCTTTATTTAAGCCAAGTTCAGAGTAGAGCAAGGGTTCCTAGGAGAAGTCCATTTTTAGCGTGTATAGGAGAGCATAGACCGTGGATATTGTGGATACTCATAGCAACTTGTACAGTARTAAAATGGGCTCTTACCTTCTCATGAGCATGGACTCTATGATCTTCATATAGGAAATACTGAAGCACCTGTCAGCAAGTCTTAAAAGTTGTAAAAACTCAACAATTATTTGTTGAATACATTATTTGATGGGTTTCCAATTTCTATGTGCTGCATTGTTAGAGAAGAATCGCTTGATTTTCTTTTGTCTAGGGTAACAATTTTACAGTGTCATTTACTATCAAATTCTGTGGGATGCAAAGATGCTTATACATAAAGCCACTGTGACAGCTTTACACAGAGTAACTGTAAATGCATAAAATATTATTAGATTTTTAAAGAGGATAGAATCTTATAATAGTTTTCATGTAGCAATGATTTTGCATAGTTTACTGCAGTAACAAGGGCAAACAACTTCATCTCAAAAGTTCACACAGTTTATATAAGATAGTTTGGTAGCTTCAACATTTTCTCATAATTTTATAAACAGTAATGTTTACAACCATCAGCATATGACCTGACTGAGGTAAAAGAGAGCAAAATAGAAAGAGAAAGGGGATCTAATGCACTATAAAGCTGTAAAAATACAGATTAGAAAAAGGTCCTTTATGTCACTGTGATAAATTCTCACAGCCATTTATGTTCGACATCATGGACTTTTAACAAGTTCACAACTTTCATGTGTCATGTGGGCATGAGCTGTTCCTCATCCTCCCACGCAGACTTCCTTCCTAATAGCAAGTTGTTTCAAAATATCTTGTCAGCAAGCCTTGGCTGCTGCTTGAAGACAAACTTGATTTTGAAACCCTTTGCACTTTGTGAAAGAAATAAATACTGTTTCATTCCCAGCATTAGAATACAAATAAGTATCACATGTAATTTTAGCAATTTATGGATATTTGAGTTAAAACCATATAGAAAACAATACCTATTTTTCCTGATATTTAAATTTTTAACACCAATCTGTACACATATAAAATATTTTGTAAAATATAAAAACTATGCTTTTGGTTTTCTTGATTTTTTAAGGGACCTTTTCCTTTTGTTTTTTATTCTAGTTAAGCAAATCTGTTAAAATTGTTATAAATTTAACATATCTTAGAGAAATATCTCAATTAATGTAGTCAATATACACCACTCAACACGCAGGTTAAGAGATTAAATAAAGATAAATTAACCACACCCAACCTCAGAATTCGTCATTYGTTTTCCAAAAGAATGATAATAAAGCCTAGTAAAGAAGTTGAAGAAGACTCGTGTTCAACACTGCTCAGACCTCAGAGAACTTTACAACTCTCAAACGTCTGGGTAAACTTCCCTCTTTGGTCTGATCTTACTGCATGACTCCATTGATTTGTTCAGAAACATGTACATGTGAAATAAAAGCCTAGTACCAGAGGCTGCTGCCCCAGAACAGTAGCTCTAGTACAGCGTCCTATGGGATGGTCGCCAAGCATGTGACCCTTCTTGTCATGTGTGGCAAATATTGTTTTACTGAAGAAATACACTACCTCTTGACCTTACAATATTCTCAGCCCCTCTTCTGCAGTGATACCTGAGCATGGTGTATGAGCTCTCATGCAGATGTCCCGTGGGAGCTGCTGTGCCTTCCACAGACTGCATGTTGACCAGTGTGATTCTCTAAATTAATTGTGATTTACTAAAAAAAAAAAAAAAAAAAAAAAAAAAAAAAAAAAAAAAAAAAAAAAAGCTTCTATAATAAATTATCTCCAGGTGCAGAGATGAAAACATACAGGAAAGTCTGCTACTGTGTTCATTTAGAAAATTAACAGCATTAGGTTCTCCCCAAGGGCTTATGACCTAGCCACCCAACAGATTTGTCCAAATTAATTGTATTAGACATAAGTTCCATCTTGTAGAGAAGATTTTAAATTCAACCAGAAAGTGGTTGATTACTCCCATGACACTCATGCCACTACTGTACAAGCTAACATATCTGGCATGCCAGATGTCATTATAGTTCATAGGACACACAACATGCATAAAACTTTCTAGAATGGTGACAGATGGCCAAGAAAGAACGAAAAATTTCCTATGGATTCCAGCTTGATTTCTCCATATCCTGTTACCGAATCTTACCATAAATGTSTTGRAGGTCAGTCAGCAAAGGTCAACGGCAATAGGGGGAAATGATGGAGGTCAGAATTCCGTGAGATCCTACTGACAGCTTGGAAAGAAGTAACACACACATGGCACTGAGCTTTCAATGTGACTGTTTACACACAGTATCTACAAGTATTGCTTCCTCATATAGGTCCATGCCATTCAAATTTTATTTATATGAGACACATACATAAACAATTCTGCATCTGGGTTACCCCAATGAAAATTATTATTTCAATCCTCATCCTTTTATCTAAAATTTTAATATTTTTGGTTTTCTTTATAGCTGAATAATATTCCATTGTATTATGTACTGCACTTTCATTATCTACATATCAGTTACTGGAGTCTATACTGTCTCCATTTCCTAGCTATTATGCATAGAGTATCAGTGACTATTGATAGGCAAGTATCTCTGTAGCATCACAGAGTCTTTTGGAAATAAGTCCAGAATCATATGGCAGCTCTATTTAAAGCTTCCTGAAGAAATTACCCACTGATTCCCATAATGTCTGCACCAGTTTTCACTCCTACTAACAGTGAGCAATTGTTTTCCATTCCCAAATCCAAGGCAATATATTTTGTCATGTATTTTTTCAGAGCACTTTCATATTAAAAATCATGTTTCTCAGACATTTGTGGTTACTCTACATTGGACACTCACATCTAAGGATGTGAAGCTAGGAGCTTCAAACAAAAGAGACAGCTCTGAGAAAACTGCAGACGGGGCAAAAAGATTGCAAGAGGCAGAATACCAGAAAGAGTGCTGGGAAGCAGGCTCTCCTAGATATGGTACATAACAAAGCTGGAAGAAGAGCAATAACAATAGATGTGTTAATGCGGAAARGGAAAGTCTTGGGGGCTCATGCCCCTTGATAAAGAAGTTCAGGGAACTGACTGCTGGGAGAACTGTCCTCTCCCACAGATGAGATGCTTTATCTGCTGTTCTATGCAAAATGCTGTTTTGAAACAATACACACACAATGCAAATGGATTCAGCAGATTATGTTTAAATACATATATTTGGGCACATACATACATTTCTTCCTCTCTCTCTCTCTCTCTCTCTCTCTCTCTCTCTCTCTCTCTCTCTCTCTCTGTGTGTGTGTGTATGTGCATGTGTGTGTTTAAAAGAGAGACATTGACAGAGACCTATGTAATCACACACAAAGAGTCTACTGACTTGAGTGTGGGGAACATCTGAGGAGAGTTTTGAGGAAGAATAACTGGGAAGGCATGAGGGTAAAAATGGAGTGGGGAATGATGTATTCCAATTAAAATCAGTTTTAAAAAAGGAAAGATGTGTCTTATTAATCATTTCCTATGAGGTTCTTGATATTTTTTTTTTTAAAAAGCTAGATCGAATCAACAAAAACAGCCTACTTCCCACCAAACATTTTAATGAAGAGGTGTTTGATAACTGAAGAATATTTTCATAGGATGAGGCACAGGGTGAAAGTAGGTGAAGGGTCGGGGCTGAATGACATTTAACTGCCTCTTTTGAGGGTCATTATCATGAAAGTTGGAGGAATTTTACTGTTGAAGAACACAACCAGTAAGCCAAGACATAGGATGGTGGCCTTTGCTTAGAGCAGAATTTGTTGTTCTTGAAGTCATAAAGGGCTGGTACATCCTGGAATGTTGATAGGATTCTAAATTCTTTCCTATGCTGAAGGGTTCTGCTGATAACAGCTTCATGATAGAGAACTAGCTGTCCACACAGTCACCTGCTGAGCTCTTTGAAGAAATAGAAAGAAATCTATTTCTTCCTAGTTCCCTGTGCTTCTTGCCTCTGGAATTACCTTGAAATGTCTAAGTTATGTGAAACTAAATACTTGCTAATTTACTGGTAGAGAAAAGACAAACAGTGGAAATGGCAGCATTATTGATATGTTTATAGAATATGCCAGTTGGAAACCAGATCTTGAAATTGCCACAACAGCACTGCACAAGGACCCACATGGAAGGTCTGAGTTATCCCCATCCATGTCTAGCTTTCCTCTTGCTGAGGATAACAAGAAGGATTTGTTTTGGTATGAGTGAGAAGCTCTTATTGAAATATGACAGTTAAAGCCCAGAGCACGTGGGAGAGAGGAAGTACCAAATCCCTCTTGAAGCATGTTGTGTTTGGAAATTTAAATTTAAGCAATTGGGAGGTGTTCATGTTAACAGGAAAAGATACTTTATGAAAGCACATGTCAGAGCACACACTGGATATAGTTGGTGAGGCATGATCATCCAGGAAGAAAATTATATATATATATATATATATCATAATCCATAGTAGTGACAGGGTTTGGTGACTTTTTATAGGATGAATCCCCAGGTGGGACAGTCTCTGGGTGCCCTTTCCTTCAGTCTCTGCTCCACACCTTGTCTCCATAATTGCTCCTGTATTTTGTCCCCTTTCTCAGAGGAACTAAAGCACCACACTTCAGTCTTCCTTCTTCTTGAGCTTCCAGTGGTCTATAAATTGTAACTTGTGTATTTTGAGCTTTTGGGCTAATATCTACTTTTCAGTGAGTGCATACCATGTGTGTTCTTCTGTGATTGGGTTACCTCACTCAGGATAACACTTTCTAGTTCCATTCATTTGCTTAAGAATTTCCTGAATTCATTGTTTTTAACAGTTGAATAGTACTCCATTGTGTATATATACCACAATTTTTGTATCCATTCCTCTTTTGAAGGAAAACAGACAATTTTATCTGGATTTTAATTTTCCTATGCTGGCATTATGCATTAAAAGAAACAGAAAGAAAATAATACTAGGTTTTCCAGGCTGTGGGTTTAGAAACGAATAAAAGATTATTTAATATTAATTATTGGTATTCTTACCTTTTTAATACAGAAAAAAGTCTGAAGTATTCCCAAAGAAATCGTGAAATAACTTGATGTTTAAAGCAATTTATACCCTAATTTTCTGTTCTCTCCCTTAAGAGTTAATCCAACTGAGTCTATCAGCCACTGACCTAGAAAGTCTACTGCAAGGAACTCTGAACACCTGAAGACATACTAAGAAGGAAAATTCATACTCTTAATGAGAAGTGTATTCCTTCTTCTTCCCAGGGGCCCATCCTTCCATACCCTACACATAGTTTTGAGTACTAACTTAGTGTGATTTTTCTCTCTTGTATATTGGTAATAGTCATAAACTTGCTTGATCAGACACTAAGATATTGTCAATAATTTTCTGAAGATTTCCTCTGACTTACATGCACTTTATCTCTAGGTCTTAACTCTTTTTGATTTTTATTATTTCTTTCCCTTTTCARTTGCCACTCCACAAACTCCCTACCCTTGCTCCCTCTCCCTGTATTTATGATGGTGCTCCCCCACTCACCCAGGTACTCTGCCTCAGTGCCCTGGCATTCCCAAATGCTAGGTCATTTAGCCTCCACAGCTCCAAGGGCCTCCCCTCCCATTGATGCCAGATAAGGCCATCCTCTGCTACATATGCAGCCAGAGCCATGGGTCCCCCATGTGCACTCTTTGGCTGGTGGTTTAGTTCCTGGGAACTTAACTCTTTTTTAAAAACATTTTTTGAGATTGCAATATAATTACATTTCTTTCTTCTCTTTCCTCCTACCAGACCCTCTTATACATCTTTCTGGCTCTATTCATTACCTCTTATTTTTATTAATTGCTATTGCATGCATATGTGTGTGCATGTATGTGTGTGCATGTGCTTGTGTATGTGTATATGCATTACACGTGTACTTCTAAACATGTCCTATTTCTGCTCAGTTCATAAAATGTTACTTGAAAGTATGGTTTTGGGGGCTAGTGAGATAGCTCAGGAGGCAAGAGCACTGACTGCTCTTCTGAAGGTCCTGAGTTCAAATCCAAGCAACTACTCACAACCACCCGTAATGAGAACTGACGCCTGCTTCTGGTGCGTCCGAAGACAGCTACAGTGTACTCACATATAATAAATAAAAAAATCTTAAAAAAAAGAAAGAAAGTATGGTTTCAGAGCTGACCATTTGACATGGCTGTTCTATTCCCTACAAAAGACTTTCTCCACATGTGAACAATCCCCAGTTACTTGTAGTTGTTTGTACAGGACTGAGAACTCATGGATTTTTCTCCATTCTATTGGCATGTCCATTCTTGTTATCCCTCTTCAGCACACAATTTGGCAGTCATGTTAATGAGACTTATGACAAATGAGACCTCATAAAATTACAAAGCTTCTGTAAGGCAAAGGACACCACTGTCCATAAGACAAAACAGCAACAAAGAGATTGGGAAAAGAGCTCTACCAACCCTATATCCAACAGAGGGCTAATATCCAATATATACACAGAACTCAAGAAGGTAAACTCCAGAGAACCAAATAATCTTATTAAAAACAGGGTACAGAGCTAAACAAAGAATTCTCAATTGAGGAAACCTGAATGGTTAAGAAGTACCTAAAGAAATGGTCAACATCCTTAGTTATCAGGGGAGTACAAATCAATACAGCCCTGAGATTCCACCTCACACTGGTCAGAATGGTTAAGATCAAACACTCAGGTGACAGCAGACGCTGGTGAGGATGTGGAGAAAGAGGAACACTCCTCCACTGTTGGTAAGCTTGCAAGCTGGTACAACCACTGTGTTCATCAGTTTGGTGGTTCCTCAGAAAATTGGTACATAGTACTACCTGAGGACCACTCCTGAACATATACCCAGAAGATGATCCAACATGTAATAAGGACACATGCTCCACTATGTTCATAGCAGACTTGTTATAATAGCCAGAACCTGGAAACAACCCAGATGTCCCTCAACAGAGGAATGGATACAGAAAATACGGTATATTTATACAATGGAGTACTACTCAGCTATTAAAAACAATTACTTCACGAAATTCACAGGCAAATGGATGGATCTAGAAAATATCATCTTGTGTGAGGTAACTCAGTCCCAAAAGAACACACAGGGTCTGTACTCACTGATATGTTGATATTAGGCAATGAGTGTGGAATAACCACAATACAAATCACGGACCACATGGAGCTCAAGAGCTCCAAAAGCATGGCTGCTTCAGTCCTACTTAGAAGGAGGAACAATATGATCAAGGGAAGTAGATGGTGGGAAAGACTTGGGAGGAAGAAAAGAGGGAGAGAGGAAAAAGAGGGGCAGAATCAGGTATGGGCGGAGATAGAGAAGATGTATAGAGGATCAGGAAATTTAACAAAAGTATGTAGCATTGGGGAATTGGAAACTGGTTATAACAACCAGAAAGTCACAGATGCCAGGAAAGCAACAGCCTCCCAAGACCCCACGGCGATGACATTAACTGAAATACCCCACACAGGGGAGTAAGAGCCTGTCAAGTACATATGCAGTTTAGGCATGGTTCCCTGACCAATAAAGCTGGGGATGCTCACAGTCAACCATCAGATTGAGCACAAGAAACCTAATGGACCAGTTAGGGGAGGGACTGAAGGAGCTGAAGGGGCCTTATATGTCATCAGTGGGAGGGGAGGTCCTTGGTCCTGTGAAGACCTGATGCCCCAGTGTAGAGGAAAGCTAGGGCAGTGAGGCGGGAGTGGGTAGGTGGGTGAGGGAGCACCCGCATAGAAGTAGGTAAAGGGGGATGGGATAGGAGGTTTGCAAAAGGGGAAACCTAGAAAGGAGATAACATTTGAAATGTAAATAAACAAAATATCCAAGCCAAAAAAAGAAAAGAAAAATAAAGCAATAAAAACATTAATTCCCTTACCCCCCCCCAAACTATTGGATTATAGTCCATAGTGAATATTATCCTCCCACTGACACAATGTATAAAGCTAGGAGCAAGCATAGTTAAGGAACACTCTTAGATTGCTTGTTGCTATGATATGACACTGGTCACAAGCCACATTGGAAGGAAAGGCTTGGTTCCTTTAGCTTACAAGTCCTAGATCACAATCCACCACTAAGGGAATTCAGGACCCACATTCCGGCTAAAACTGAAGGCAGGAACCCCAGCAGAGATCACAATGCTGCTGCCAGGCTGGCTCCAGGCTCATGTTCATCTTCTTTTCTTACATAGACCAGGCCTGCATTCCTAGACATGGCACTAAACAGTAGATTGGGCCTTTCTATATCAATTAGGAAGTAAGAAAATGCCACATAGGACTGACCATAGGCCAATCCTATCAAGGTATTTCTTGAACTGGAGTTCACTCTTCTGAGATGAATCTGTGTTATATCAAGCTGAKAGGTGCAGTTAMCTGACAAAAACTAAGTTAAGTTCCATCATAGATAAACCTATAGACTACCCTAGGATTTMATCCCAAGTCCTAAAGATCTAATGTCCACTATGATAAGTATAGTTAATGATACTGTACTGCATAAATTAAATTTTCTAAAACAGGTAGAAGTAAAAAGAACACTAACCTAACCGAAAAATCATTCCTCAATGTCTATCAGATCAGCATATCATACMGCATATTTACATAAAATTTTATGTATCAGATTTATCCCATGAAACTGAAAATATATTTTAAAARTTTAATCACGGAACTAGATTTAAGCACACATTTGYTGATTTTCATAGGGCTTAATGTTCTTGACCTCGCCTTGCTTACAGAAAGACTTAYCTCTTCRTCTAACAAACTGGTAGGCTTAATGACTTAGAGACTTYTATTTCTTAACAGTTGGTTTAGCTGTAACTATTTTATCTATTTGAATTTATTCTCATTCCTTTTATAATTCTGGAGAGCAGCTGTGCTAAAGCTGACGCTGTCTCTTAGCCTGTGAGGTCACTAACTCTAAATAGTTCAAAGGGATTCTGCTCCTTCAAGATCAAGATCTGACATTTCACCTGCTGTACACTTTAGTGCAACTCCCAACTTCATTTTGTAGAACTCTTTTCACATTTATTTTTCTGATATTTTCTTTCCTCTTTTTGAAATGAATATTTATCCTAATAKTTCCATCTTAATCAATAATTAAGCTTTGTATTTAGTATTCTAAAATGCTTTTTTTTCATTTTTGAAATTTATTTAATGTTTCAATGACTTGTTCCTGTCTGTAAAGCTCATTGACCGAAAGGAGACTCTATTGTATCTAATACACTTTAGTCTACAGATACATTATTGTCAATATATGAAGATTTCTAAGTTTGATCTTCGTGAGTGAAGGGGTTAAGCAGACAAAAAGGGGCATGAAAAATAAGAGCATATGAAGAACAAATAATTACCTTTGATGAGGTATCAAGCATGGAACCAGTGCCCCCATCTGATGGCCAGGAATTTAATATCAATTATGGCATATGACATCATAAATCAAGGAAGTATTTATGTTCACAGATACATGTAAGACCTCAGACAGAGTAACTAATGTTTCTTGTGGTCTTCATATTACCAATGAATGACACAAATGAAAACGACTGAAGAGGTACAATATTTCTTTTAGACAACTTTTTCCTATGGAGAGTTAGTGAACTGAGGTTTA
>BDUI01005191.1:60536-70955 GCA_002335545.1 Apodemus speciosus
ACAGTATGTACCTTAAGAATATAGATAAAGATTTTGGACACATGCCTCCATTTTTATGAGAATATATTTTTATTAATAATACTAGGTTACATTTACCAAATGTCATGATTCCTAATTTGTATAGACAAAAGCCATAATGAATTTTTTCTCCKTAATAAAATGAAAAATTAGAATTAACTATGTACTAGAACCCAGAAAGGGTGGGCCTATTCAACAGTAAATCTCTTAGATGACAATTACATTAGGTGAATAAAAGTTACTTTTACAGAAGAATAAAAATTAAAGCCATGAATTGCAATACAAACACAAGAGAGAAACAAAAGTGAAAATAAATTGACTCAATATGGGTAATTTTCTACTTTTAAGAGATCTATCTTATTATTTTATACTTACTTTATTTTTTTGTTTTTCAATTTATTAATGTTGGTATGTCTGTGTGGAAATATGCTTGTAAGTATAGGCACTCATTGGGACAAGATAAGATCTGAGGCATTGGTGTTACTAGCAACTGTGAGCCACCCAACATGAATTCTGGGAACTGAACTTACTTCCTTTTCAAGAGCAGTACAAGCCAGTAACCACTGAGCAATCTCTCCAGTCTTGGAGATTTCTCAAGGAAGATATGATGCAACTGCCTGCAGTTACATTGAACAGGTTACCTGGAAGGAAAGCTGGGGATGAAATAGAATAAACCTAAGAGAGAGAATATGGAGCCAAGACAAAAGGTTTTCTGATCAAGGCTCAAAGTTTAATGGGCCCTGCAACCAGAYCCCATTGTATGTGGGTCAACAAAAGGAACCTGTGTTTGAGGGTTTCTGGAAAAATGTTACTAGCTGTTTTTAATAGTCTTATCTATAAATTTTTGAAACAGTTCAAAGGAGCCTGTTTGATACCAAATAAATTACCACAGAGATCTCCTTTCTAATCTTTTCTCTTGTAATATTAGAGCATAACTACAACTTTGGAAAGCAAAACCCAACTTTAAACAATCTAGTGTCTTTAAAACCAATAGCAAATACATTATTCACATTACAAAGTTTGTCTGCCAGTTCTTATATTTGAATGCATGACAGTACAACTAATAATACCTAATTAAAGAGACATTGTTTTAAATCTTATCCCTTATAAGTCAAATTTCTAGGATGAGAATTACATAAAATATTATGCCAATTTAGAAGTATYTTTAGAGGCCTGTTTTTCCTGKGTTGGGTCATGCCCCATGTTGTTTAACATGACTCCAACCCTGAGTTACCAATGTAATAATTTTTAATCATGCCCAGTAACTTATAAGCCAATACTCTATAGTCAAGACATGCAAAACATATTTATACCTTTAAGACCAATCAGAAACAAAAATGAAGAGGCTATGCGAGTCTTATAAATTTAAACTAAACAATTTTTTCTTTTTTCTTCTTAGCTGTAATTTCAAGAGAAAAAGCACTTTAGATCTAATACTCACATTTGCAGAGATTTTTCTAGAAGAAATAGCCATCAGCCTACTTGCCCCAGAACTTGAGAAGCTGCTGGCCCTTTTAAAAGCAGCTTTTGCTCCAGCTGTGCTTGACTCCTAGCTGAATGCTGGGCAGTTTAAATCAGCCTCCACTTGGTAAACTGAGACTGGATTAAGAGATGGACGGCCAGCAAATAAAGTTTTTACCAATTTTTCTTTTCAACATGAATGTAAAACAACAGTCATTCAAACAATGAAACAAAGSCAGACACAAATTGATACGTGGACAAATTGGTGCACCTAAGACAAACAATACATAGAAAGGGAAGAGCACTTGTAACCAGTACTAAGAATTAGGGTCCATAGAGGAAACAGGATGTCTCCATGTTTCCCCTTGTCCCTAGGAGAGTTTTGAAATCCATTTTCCTTCTCTCTTTCTCTTTCTCTCTCATGTTTCTAAAATCTGTTTTTGTTAGTTTTTTGTATTTTACTCTTTTTATTTTATTTTATGCCCTATTCCTCTTGACTGATGCAGTTCTAGACTGCAGACAATTTGCCTAATGAAATTTGCTATCCCAATTTGCTGTCACAACACCCTAGCTGATCTCAGAGTCAAGCCTACGCTGATTCAGTCTAGCCCATATCCCTTTTGCACCCCTGTAAGAACAGCCTTCAAAAATGATATTTACAGCACTAACGTTAATGCTCCGTTGCTTACTGTGCTGGATACATAACTTTTTTCATTCCTATGGACCTCCACCTAAGACAGCATCTCTCAGTTGGTCTCTCCATTCCCAAGTCCCAAGTTCTGATGACAATCTTTAACTGCCCACTGTTACATTGAACAGGTTATCTGGAAGGAAAGCTGGGGATGAAATAGAACTGGCCTGTGAGAGAGAAAAAGGTTTTCTGATCAAGGCTCAAGGTTTAGTGGGGGGGTGGGCTCCAAATATGAAGTTGGAGAGTAAACCCTTTCCCCAAATTCCAGGGTGTGTTCAGGGGAACTGATCTGACTGTTCACTGGGTGTTGGCTCCACTGCTCAGGTGGCTGGGTGGGTAACCTGCTTAATTCGGGAATTTGTAGATCTGGAAGAAAGAGACACTTCATCTTGGTTTCAGAGCTCCCTAGGTGGAGGGGATTATGGCTAATACAGGAGTTCCTGCTCAAAGCCTGGGAGAGGAACTTCACCTTRGTCAATGTCAAGTTCCTGCCAGGTGGYGTGACACCCCAATAAGGCTCTCTACAATAAGACATGAATAAAAAAATATACAAGAGATGAGAGGAATGAAGAGTAGCAGAAGTAGCAGATCAGAGAGTCTGAGTCTAAAAATAAACTAATTGAAGCTGATAGGGATAGAACAAAGAACAAATAGATTAATTCATCAAAGGTGTTAATTCATTTGGACAATGTAGATGTCCAAATGAAACATTTAACACAAATAAATTAGAAAATCTTYAAATTTGACTGTTTGGTTGCAAAATGAAAACTTGAAAATTTTTCAACTTTTTATACGACTGTGGATCTCTGTTTTCAAGTATTTTTTATTTCCATTTATTGACTGTTAAAGTTGGAGTTTAAAACTTTCCTTCCAAGACCTGACACTATTACTACAGCTATGGAGCATTCATAAAAAAAAGAACCTATCATGACTGCCCTCCAAAAGACCCAACAAKCAGCTGAAAGAGTCAGATACAGATATTTGCATTCAACCAATGGACAGAATCTCCTGACTCCTGTGGTTGAATCAGGGAAAAGTTGGAAGAGTGGAGGAAGAGGGCCACCCTGTAGGAACACCAGCTGTCTCAATTAACCTGGACTCTAGAGATCTCTCATATACTGGAACATGAACCAGGCAGCATACACCAGCTAATATGAGACCTCCAACACATACAGCAGAGGACTGCCAGGTCTGGGTTTAGTCAGAGAAGATGCACCTAACCCCCAACAAACTGGAGGATGTAGGGAGTTTAGAGTTCTGATGGGGTCAGGGTAGGGGTAGGGACATCCTTGTGGAGACAGGCAGAGACTTARTGGGGATAACCYTAGCCAAAATGCCCAACAGTGGCTGAGAGGCACCTTAAGAAATGTTCAACATCATTAATCATTAGGGAAATGCAAATCAAAACAACCCTGAGATTTCACCTCACACCCATCAGATTGACTAAGATTAAAAACTCAGGGGACAGCAGGTGTTGGTGAGGATGTGGAGAAAGAGGAACACTCCTCCACTGCTGTTGGGATTGAAAGCTGGTACAACCACTCTGGAAATCAGTCTGTTGGTTCCTCAGAAAACTGGGCACGACATTTCTGCCATACCACTCTTGGGGATATACCCAGAGGATTCCCCAGCATGTAATAAGAATACATGCTCCACTATGTTCATAGCAGCCTTATTTATAATAGCCAGAAGCTGAAAAGAACCCAGATGTCCTTCAATGGAGGAATGGATACAGAAAATGTGGTATATTTACACAATGGAATACTACTCAGCAATTAAAAACAATGAATTCATGAAATTCTTAGGCAAATGGTTGGAACTGGAAAATATCATCCTACATGAGGTAACACATTCACAAAAGAACACACATGGAATGCATTCACTGATAAGTGGATATTAGCCCAAAAGCTCTGAATACTCAAGACACAATTCACATATCAAATCATTCCCAAGAAGAAGGAAGGAGAGGGCCCTGGTCCTGGAAAGGCTTGATGCAGCATTGTAGGGGATTACCAGGACAAAGAAGTGGGCAGGGGTTGATTGGGTAATGGTCAGAGGGGAAAGGGCTTATGAGACTCATGGGGAGGGGGCAACTGGGAAAGGAAAAATCATTTGGAATGTAAACAAAGAATACAGAAAAAAAAAGAAAAGAGAAAGAAAGCTCCCAGGGCCCTCCCCCTGCTACCTATAAGTAGGAAGAGAAGCAGCCTCTTTTGATTCTTTCAYCATGTTGTCTTCCTATCACCTGGTCCCAGAATCAATGTAGCCAAGAAATATGAATTGAGACCTCTGAAATCACCAGCTAAATAATTTTTACCTTAATATATTCTTTTGCATTTTCAATATTTTGTCAAGGCCAAGCTCGCACAGCATTCAATTGTTCTTTTATTTACATTTGCAAAATTTATTTCAATTATGTAAGTCAACTTAAAAATTGAAGGTGGTATACCTTCAATTATTTCCTCATCACCTCAGGCTCTCAGGCTTACTTCTAACGATGAATCAGACATGATCAGTGTGTTTCCTTCACTTTCTCACATGAGCTACCCACATGCTGAAAGAGATGTGTCTTAAATTTTGATGTAATGGAACAATCTGGTAGCCCAAGTACTCAAGAGACCAAAACAAGAGGGTTGCAAGTTTGACTGTAGAATGAGCAGGATATTATGACCCTATATCAAAGGCAACAAAACAATCCATTGCCCATTTCTTCTGTTTGTACCTGCACACATTTGTGCTGCCTGTGTGTGTCTTAGAAACAGGACACTTGGTCCACCTCTGTCTACTCCCATTAGAATTTGCTGCTAAGTAGGGCCTTGCATTTTCACTATTCTGTACTCAAGAGTCAATTTCAGTACTTATGTTCTTTTATTTTTTAAATTCCTAACAATCAGGGATAATTCTTGAGACAAGCTTCTCATTTAGTTTATACCAGTGCCAAGTATCATGTCCTGTWCAGAACAGATGTTCAATATATTTATAGAGAGAAGTAGTGTCTTCTTTAGTTGCTTGGTAGCTATATTGCCTGGACAAATGATGTCCAATCTTTTCCAGTCTAACTGCAGGAAGGATAGCATCATGTCTTGGAGCATTGAGAAGATAGATGATGAATCTAATGGAGAGGAATTGCCAGTACAATGACTAGCAGATAGAAAACTATAGCAGAATTATTTTAAAATTTAATTTTGTTCTATATTGTGTTGATCTGCTCTTATTGGATTTTTAATATATGCTTATATACTAACATTCAAATTTCTATAAGAATGTTTTACCTGATAAACAAGATATTAAAATTTCTTGAGGAAGAGGATTGAATATTATATTAGTTTGTCTCACATTATGAGCAGTTATTAAAAATATGAATGAAACTGAACAAATGTGTATTAGGTGTGATCCAGCAAATTAACTAATTCCATCAAAGTTGCTTGTTTCTTACATCTCAGACAAATTAAAACATGATTATATTATTCTTTTTTATGTGTGTATATATATATTCATTTTTTATGTGTGTGTATCATCTGTATTCATTCACATATACAGAAGAGTAAATTCACATCATGTACTGCAATTGTGTGATGTATCTTTAATTTTCATACAGAGCCTTTCACTGATTCCAATTAGACTATTTTCAAAGAAGCACGGAGTCATATGTAGTTACATATATGTGCTTAGCGAAACAATGAACCATAAACATGCATGAAGTAAATATGCTGAAAAGTATGAATTAAAGTTACTGCATCATATGTAAAATACTTTTTCTTCAATGTCTACAGGTTAAACTAYGTACAGCATACTTTGTGTTATGTGTGGCACATGAAAATTCTAATCTAGTATACTTACCACATAAGCTAAAGGAAGGATAATTTTGAATTAGTTGGCATCAGATATACATGCCAGTGCAGATCTAATACCTCCCTACTTACACATGTCCCCTGCTACTAAAGCTTTGCTGGTATCACCCATTTGTACTATTCAGCTGAATATAGTTTTAGAAAGTAAAATATACAAAAACTTCGATACAGATGATCTCGATTAAATGATATTTCTCGAAAAATGTGTTTCATTAGAGATTAAATTCTTAATTGCTTTGTGATCAGCATTGAAATTTCTATTTCATAAACACTACAACAGATTGATGCCCTATTATACAGAAATAAATGAACATATAAAGACATGCCAAAACATATTTAATAGCAAATGTATAGAAATAAATTTCTTCTGCATTTCCATCATGTGGAATTACAGCAGACATAATCCTCAGCCAGTAAAGGAATCATCAAGTCCATTCCTTTACTGTGTCAATTTGATAGGGTACTGATCAGGAAGTTTTGAGTAATATACATGTCACAACCTCAAAGAGAAGAACTGATAYGACTTGTCTATTTGTTTGTACATATTTTGAATTTTTAAAATGACACAATACAACTTGAAAAGGAAACATKTGATTGCAGGAGATCATATGTAGTCTTTAGATGTTTTCATAAACCTTTTTATCTATATTTGCAGATTTTTTTTCTTGGACGTCTAACAAACACTGAAATCAGTTTGCCTCTTCACTTACCCTTTCATAATGTTCATGACACAATCCTGTGTAATTTGACACCTTGGAACTTTAAACAGACTCAGAATCTTTTGGACCTTCTAGCCATCATCAATTCACATAGTGTGCAGTAAATCCAGCTCAAAATAAACAACACAGATGGAATCGAAGCTTATAGTACAATGTCAGCAGTATCCACAGATTGACAGAGCTAGTTAGGCTGCCAGATGCACAGAATGTTGTTCTAGCTCCTTGTTCTTTATAACTGGACTTGATGGAGTACATCAGTGTCAAACTCCTTGCTGGTTTCCACACGCACAYGCACAGAAACGCACCCGCATAAACACGCGCATTCCTGCGCTCTATATCAACGGAACCATCTGCTCTCAGCTTTACATGTGGTAGCTAACTAACTATCCTACTGTGCCTGGTCTCACCGACTGCTTTCCCTGGAAACAAATGACAACAGTTTTTATCTTGTGCCCTCCTTGGCATTATAAAATAAGGCTCTTAACATTTCCGTACGCATATATTTTACATGCATTTTTTTTTTTTATAATTTTCATCTCAGTTTTATTTACTGAATCACCAGGGAATGGCTTTTTTTTTTCATTTTTCTTTTTCCATTCCTAAATTGAGGTTTTCTATGTAACTTCACATACTGGACTGATTCTTCCAACTAAAATTTATATGAAAGCAATATATGAAATATGAATGAGCTATAGGATCATTTTCCTCCCTCAACATTATTTCGTATGTGCTAGATGCAAATGGGAGTGTACAAAATGTGGGGAAGTAAGGAAATCATTCATTCAGTATCATTTTTGTGTATATAATTTCATTCCCAAGGATGGCCATGCTGGAATTAGAATGAGTGGACTGTATAAGCCTAAATTATTTCCCTGGGCAAGGATTCTGCCTGTATCAAGGAGCTTGTGTGTTATGCCTCTCCCAAATGCAGAATGTTTTCCTTGACTTCTTTGTTATCTCATGTGGTACCTAGCTATGAAAGAGGGTATTTTTTTTAAAAAGAAGGATAATCACATGTCTAATTCAAAATTTTCAGTTATGAAGTGTTTTCAAATGAATGTAACTATTTGAACTATCTGAAGAAGCAGAAGGATACCTAGTATGAGAGAAGACCCAGGTTTGGACCACGCCAAATATCTCTTCCTGACCTGTTTTCACGTTTGGCATCTGTCTTCATGACAATTTTTCTAGATCTACAGAAATTATACTCACCTTCTTGTAACTAGGTAACATAATCTCCTGGAGGCTAGCTAATTGTAGCCCACGATAACCTCGCATACAGTAACTGTTAAATTTTTCATTTCATTCAAATTATTATGGATCAGTGGAGAGGGTATTGATTTGATTCATTAACAGATTCCCAGTCTGCTCCAAGGTTAATGATTGCATGTATCTCAATTACATCCTTAACAGGTTATACTGTAGAACTGTTTAAAACTGCTTTATACATTGTGAATCTTTCTTAGCTGGAAGGTTTCTTTTTTAGTAATTCACAATTTAACAAATTTTTCTCCTCCTCTTCCTAAAATGATGAACTTGTTTGATGAAACATCAAGATGCTACAAGGGAGAAAGAAAGAAAGAAAGAAAGAAAGAAAGAAAGAAAGAAAGAAAGAAAGAAAGAGAAAGAACCACAAAAGCTTTTTGTGAGCTCTGTCAAGAGCAAGAGAGTATAGCAGTTTGAGTCAGGTAAATACTGTGCAGTTCGCTTATATTTAAAATATCAATCACTGTAGAAAAGGAGTTGATCTTTTCTCTTTGTATATTTTTCCACATTCTCTTTGTAGAAGGGCCATTTTTTATAACTCATCTTCTGAATGGACATTGATATAATTCATCATAGAAAAGTAGAATCTAAATATAATTTATCACCTATAATTCCAACACATCTTAACTATATTAAAAAACAAACATTAAATAACTAATAATACAGTATCCACGTATCTTTTGGTAGAAWGTCAGTAAGTCACACTGTAATGATTCACAGGTACTCTGGCCATATCTGCCAAGGATAGTCAGTTAGAGGAGAAGTCATTCCACCTTCTACAGAACAAATAGAAGACATTTATTTTCTGTTCTTATGTTATTTTATGTTCTGTTATTATGTTCTGTTGTTGCTCTGACAAACAACAAATGTAACTGTTTTATTTATTGTTTGGTTTTGTTTTGTTGCTTTTTTAGTCCTGTGCTCTCCCTCCGCCCTTTGTCTTTCATACTATGTGCAGGCCCAGTATACTCTTCATGTTTAATCCAGTGTAACTTCTACCCTGTCCTGAACAAGAATTGTTGAAGCTGGAGACTAATTGTGCTTTTCTTTTTGATTCTTTATGAGAAACCTCAACTTCTTGCACATATTACTATGAAGTCTGTAATAAGAATTGCATTTTAAAAGTTATTATTGCTCTTACTATCTATCCACTTGTATTCCAAACAAGCGACATGCCAGACCCTTTCTGGAACCCTCAAGATTCTGACAGAGATTGGGGACTCAGAAGCCAAATGGGAATCATCAGGAGGAGACTTCAGTTATACAATCCATTAAATAAAACAATAGAGCTTGCAGCTGAGCTATTAAAAAGAGTAGAGCAATTTTTATTTCAATGGCTACATTTTATTTCCTCTTCTGAGTGACTGTTAACAAAGGGCCGCTGAAAGGACTGGATAAAAAGCAGGCATCAGATGCAGGATCCATGAGTTAAACAACATTATTAGATACAATTTCATAAAATCTAGTTGCTTTTTTGCTACTAGAAATCATGTCCTTTTGTCAACTTGTGGTCACATCAGCACTTCTGATGTAATTTGCTCCAGCTGCAGAGCAGAGCTGGCCTGCAAATCAAGAACCAGAATGAGGACAGGCAGGAATAACTCAATGGCTTGGATAATGTGCAAATCACTACACTTCTAGCTATTAGTCTACTTTTTTTTTTTGAAAAATTTGGAAGAGGAAACATTTATCTTTAGCTAAACAGCCAATCAGCCACCCTCTTAAGAACTGGTTTTTCTGGTTATCTTTTCACTGAAGTCTAACCATTTTTTGTGATGCTTTGTAATCATGACATTATGTATTCTAAAAAAAATACACTTTGTCCTCCATAGAAGGTAATATGAACACCTAATGCCAAGCCGTAGCTGCTTTTCCCCAATGCCCCTAAAAATATTCTTCAGATTAAAATAAATATTCCTAAGCATGTTGTTTATCCTTTTTTTCCATTTCAAGTGTTCTTCTCTGGCCTAATATGCACAGGTTTACAAAATAACACACACCCTCGGGGTCAACAAGCTGACCCAAATGCCTCAATTCTAGGCAGAACATGAACCCAGTCAAAATGAAATGTATACTATTAATTGAATCAAGCATGAATTATCATAGAGGCTCAACATGAAACTTCTGGCTGCTCTTTGCTGTATAGGAAACTCTATTGACTTATATTGAAATCAAATATCATTGGACTTCAGCCATCTAAAAGTTCAACTCTAATTGAACACTCAACCATTGCGTATACAAAAAAAAAAAAAAGAATTTATAAACAAAACAAAGCTCAACTACTCTTGCAGAGCTAAGCAAATCAATATAGATGGTTAGCAGACAGGCAGACAAGCTGCAGCAGGTAAGGCTGCAGGAGCCAGTAAGTAGTCCTAATGACAAGACCGCTGGACCCACTGTGCAGAGGCAACAC
>BDUI01005192.1:56491-67714 GCA_002335545.1 Apodemus speciosus
CCTCACTTAGGATGATATTTTCCAGTTCCAACCATTTGCCTAAGAATTTCATGAATTCATTGTTTTTAATTGCTGAGTAGTATTCCATTGTGTAAATACACCACATTTTCTGTATCCATTCCTCCACTGAGGGACATCTGGGTTCTTTCCAGCTTCTATTATAAATAAGGCTGCTATGAACATAGTGGAGCATGTGTCCTTATTGCATGCCAGGGAATCCTCTGGGTATATGCCCAGGTGTGGTATATAATGAGATTCTCCGAGGTGTCATGCCCAGTTTTCTGAGGAACCACCAGACTGATTTCCAGATAGAATAGATTTTCATCACCTGCTTTAGGTCATGCAAAGTACAGTGGGATGATTCTTGGGGATGACTTACAGAACAAAGCATATTGAGGCTGAGAACTCTACCACCATATATGAGAAAAGAGTGGAGCCCTGTCTGCTGATGGGAAGTCTCATAGAAGCCCATTCCATAGTTCCCTTAGAAGCAAAGCTGCCTAAGAGGTGCAAGCAGGAAGCAGTAATGAGAAGAAATCAGCCACTGTAAAGTGAAAAAGCAAGCTGCTTAGAACCACAGGTTCACTCCAAGTGAACWTGACAGATATTTAGTGAGCATCTACTGCAGCCCCTCACTAAGGCAGCCAAACCRGCCCCGAAARGATTTGTGCCAAGCTGTTGTCACCAGATATGGGGCAGATCCGAGTTAAAAGAAAGGAGAAATTTATTATCATTTTTCTTCCTGTACATTTGTTTTTTTGGCTTGGGTTTCTTGTAGCAGTGATATGTCACTTTCGAGATTATAAAGGGGAAGAGATTCATGAATATATACATTTAAAATAATTTGTTGCATTGCAAATCAATACAATAAAGACCACTGAGTTTGAATGCCAAGGAGAAGAACAGCTCCAAGCAAATTGAGATTCCTCCTTATCTCATCATTAAAGCAGGCCCGGGAGCAGCCACAAAAGTGTTAAGCTATTAGTCTGTGGTTTTTGAATATGGCCCCAAGTAATAAAGCTCTGTTTCAATTTAAAATGTTACATTTTTCATGCCTCTCATTAAGCGAAACTAATATCTCTCTCCATAATTCTGAATTAGTAAGGTCAAGCTGTATTGGACCTAAAAATAATTATGAACTGAATGAGTCTTCCCAGATGCCTTTAATTACTGTGTCAGACCAGGAACCTAAGCTCCTACCTGAGACTGTTTGGGAAACTCAGAGAGGCAGTCACTTTGGAGACCATTAGATGACTCTTCTCTCTCACTGTGTAGAACTGCTGGCAACCTCACAGTACATGATGAAGCACAAGCTAGAGCTAATGAGCTTTCATTTCCATAGCTGTGAAAACCTGGGAGACTTTAGGGAAACACAGTACAATGTCCCTGAATAAGACATTTTACATGGATTGCATGTAAAGGAGAAATGACTTCTCCCCAACTAAGACCATTATGTCTAACAAACCCAGGCTTCATTCTGTCCAGAGAATCTCATCTCTTACCATCAGGAGCTCATCCAGTGGGTTCCACTGATGGCGCCTCGGMACGCCTGACTCCTTACTCCTTACTCYTTCAGGAGATAGCACAGGATCATGAACGAGAGGGGCAAAGGTGCCATGCCTTCTTCCCATGTATATCAGACATGTACAACAGCTCTCCTGCCAAGGTTCCACTAACATGAAGACAGAACCCATCTGTGGACTTTATCACTCAGTCCCTCGGTATTCTAAAAATGTTGTTCTACAACACCTACTTTAATGCACAAATAAAATATTGTCACCTTATATTTACATTTGCAGATAAAAAAATAATACACAAGTGCTCATTATGGAGTGNGGGAGGAGAGAGAGAGAGAGAGAGAGAGAGAGAGAGAGAGAGAGACCATAAAAACTGTAAAGCTGGGTGAGCAGGGATGCGGGAAGGATCTAGGAAAAATTCAAATATGATCTAAACGGTTCATATGAAGCTGTCTCAAGAACTAATTGTACTGGCTGGTTTTGTGTGTCAACTTGACACAGGCTGGAGTAATCACAGAGATAGGAGCTTCAGTTGGAGAAGTGCCTCCATGAGATTCAGCTGTGGGGCATTTTCTCAATTAGTGATCAAGGGGGGAGGGCCCCTTGTGGGTGGTACCTCCTCTGGGCTGGTATTCTTGGGTTCTATAAGAGAGCAGGCTGAGCCAGGGGAAGCAAACCAATAAGCAACATCCCCCCATGGCCTCTGTATCTGCTCCTGCTTCTCGACCTGCTTGGGTTCCAGTCCTGACCTCACTTGGTGATAAACAGCAATTTGGAACTGTAAGCTGAATAAACCCTTTCCTCCACAACTTGCTTCTTGGTCATGATGTTTGTGCAGGAAATGAAATCCTGACTGTGACACTAATAATTTAAAAAGACTAATCAAAATTAGTCCCAAGGAATATCAGGTAACCAACATTCTACTCAATTTTTTTGTTTTTTAAATAAAACTTACAGTTTTGGAAATTGTCTCTTTATGTGAATGACCCCAGCACAATCAAAAGAGGTTAGAAATATTCAGTTTGAGAATATTCTGAATGTCTTAAATATAGGAGCCAGAGAAAAAAGTATTATTTAGATTATTTTACTCTTAGTGTATATTAGTATTTAATACATGATTCTCTTGTAAATATTCAGGAAATTAAAAGAATAGGAATAATCCATATAAATGGCCAACAAATATTGTAGGGACATAATTATAGAAATCGACTCATGTAAGACAGTAGAAAGTTGAGTAATAGATTTTAAAAGCATTGAAAATGTTTTCAATTAAGGGGTGATTTTGTTTTGAGCAGATGATTAAACATATTTTGGTCAAAAATATATGTCACTGGGCTAGTTTTGCCTTGAAATAAAAGTAATGCTTTAGACTATATTTAAAAAATTTCTGACAAGCATGCTATTTAATATCACTTCAGTGTAAAAGTTCTGGTAACTGTTTAACAACTTGGGGCACAGCCCTCTGAAACAGCTGAAGATTTTCTGAAGAGAAAGGGAAGACGAAGAGGCAATAACTCATTGATCAAAATCTGCCTCAAAGGTGACTTAGTAGCAGGCATTCAGATGCATTTGCTTTGTCATCTCCAGGAAAGCAGAATGACCCCACAAGTTTCCTCTTGAAAAAAAAATCTGAAAAATCTCACCAGCAGAGTGACTATTCGTGACAGCTAACAGGAGAGGGGACATGCACACAGAAAGAATAGATAGTAGTATTAGATATAGACATTAGTAGTTAAAAACATGATCAGAGACTGCCAAAGAGTCTTAGAAATGAACCAAGAATTGGAATCAAATTACCCTGCATCTTCAAATATCACATCTGTCCTAGTAGGGTGGAAATATAATAGGACGTGCTGCATAAGACACATGTTTCTTTTGCGCTCTGTTGTAGAGCATCAAAGCGAATCTGAGTCCTGGTTATTCTAAATGGGATCGGGAGGAAAGGGCTCTGTGGGCGTGGCCTTTTGCCTTGGCATCACCGGATGCAACATGCTAATAAAGTCACTTAACCTATTTGCTTTTCTGGACATCTTATTGCTCCTTTCTTCCTACTTAGGGCTGGGATGGACACTGACAGGGTCTGAAAGTAGGAGTCCCCGTAGACGCAGAGTGCGGTCACGGTGGTAGTGACACCCACAAGGGGAGCAACCTCAATTAGGACACTCGGGTGGGCATGAAAGACAGAGATCAAATACTTCATTTTCCTTATAACATGGGAAAGCTGGCAGATGACTGGGGTAGTCAAAGGGACATTCCAAGAGGCTTTACTTTATACAAAGATTTTAAACCTTGAAAACGTGGGAAGAGGAGATAGTCCAGTCTGTAACTTGTTTGCCTTAGGAGCATGAGGGCCTGAGTTTAATCCTAGAACTCTTGTAATAAAAGCTGGGCAAGGTGACACGCTCCAGGGAGATGGAGACAGGAGAAATAAACCTACTTTGTGAGTTGGACAATGAGATAACCCTTCTCAATCAATCAACCAATCAATCAATAAAAAAAACGAACATGATTGTGGAAACATAGGTAAGCCTCTCTTAGGGATGGGAGAATCGGAAGGCAGCTGCCAAGACTCTACAGCACAAGGTAGAATTTGCTTGTCCACAGATAAGAATTATTTTATGAGCTGCCATTCATCCACGGTCTAAAGGGTTAGAAAATAACTCCCTTTAAATTAGAATCAGGTAATTATCAAAGCTATAGAATCAGGAAACTAGTGAAACTCTAGAGCAGGGGTTCTCAGCCTTCCTAATACCACCGTCCTTTAATAGAGTTCCTCATTTTCTGGTGATGCTCAACCATAAAATTATTTTTGTTGCAACTTCATAGCTGTAATTTTGCTACTGTTATAAATCATTATGTAAATATTTGATATGCATGATATCTGATATGTGACCCCCGTGAAATGGTTGTTTGACCCACAAAGGAGTCATGAGCCAGAGGTTGAGAACCAATACTACAGACAACATCTAATTTCTCCATGACTTAGAATTTTCTTAAATCAGTGAATTATTTGAGATTGATCTGTACCCTTTGGTTTCCTTAGAAATCAGTATGAAACCCACAGTGAACTCACTTGTACATCTTGTCTCAGACATTATTACCCAGGCCACTATTTGTCCTCCTTTGTATCAGAAATCAGACTTACATTGTCTTCAGTAGAATTTTTCCATATGCAAATGAGGCATCGCAATGGTATAACAGTACACAGACATGTGCTAATCTTTCTGGATGATTAGACCCAGGCGTGTTAGAAACGTAACTCCATTAGCATCGACGCTCTCTGGGGGAAACAATGAAGCCTGTTTGTAAGGCAGTCAGACTTGGTTCTAATACCCAAGGAAACTTGCCTAGTGCCTGGCTGGCTGGAAGTATAAAGGAATGCCTAAAATGTTTTCTAAAAATGAAGGAAAATATGTTTAAAATCGCAAGAGAAGCATATGGGACTCAATTTTCATTGCTATTTTTTCTTGTCTCATTTAGGGAAAAAGAAAGGGGTGGGAGGAAAGAATAATGTTCTCTTTACATCCCCCCTTTTTTCTTTATAAGACCGGACCAGAATAGTCTGTTTTCTTTCATCTGTTGAGCATTACACTAACCCACAAAGCTGGTAAAATTATCTTCCATTACTCTTTCTCCCAGAGCTTCCCTTCCCTAAGACTAAGACCTGTGCATCATCTTCACCCTCACCACAGTGCCTGGCCCCGGGTGGCTGTGTTGTCAGTGACACCACTGGAGCTGAGCCCTTTCTCCAGTGGTGTTCTTGTCTTGCCTTTGCTCCTGACCTTTGCACCTCACATTCCCATGTGATGCTTTGGTGCATTCCCAAATCTCCACAGCTGCCTACACAGTCTTCCACTTTGCCCCACTGCTTTTCTCTCAGACCAAAAGAGAACACTACTGCCCTGGTTCTGCAGTCATGAAATGGATGATTTCTAACTCAACACTCAGCCCATCAACTCTCAACTCTAACCACTCTACACTCTTGCAAAGCGAAGCTGTGTTTACAGTCACCTGAAGAAAAGTTGTGACTGAGAGATTTCCCTTAGTAAACTCCTTAAAGTCCCAGGGGACTTCAAAATCGAGAAGAGAAATCCATCCTGTCCTGCTAATGGCGTTTCCAATGTCTGCATAGAAACTGTGGTTTAACATGCAAGAATATAACTGGCCACTTTACAAGAAAAAGAAACTATGCTTCTGATTGGTAACCTTTCTTCTCTTTATCATACAAAAGCAGCATTCTTCCCAGTGTGTCCAAACTTCTCCTCCACTTCCTCTCCCAACTTCATTACCCATAACCATGCAGGTAAGGAGAAGAGGGAGGAAGACATTGCCAACATCATTCTGGCTGCAAAACTCCAACAGATACATTCACCACTTCTATGTAGGAAGACCTCTGTTGAATGTGACAGATGCACACTCTTGCACACAGAAGATCTGAAACTTCATGCACGAAATCTCTTTTATTACTGCAGAAGGTTCCACATTTTCATAAGCTCCTTTTAATACATAACACTCATGTATATTTCATATCTCTCAATTTTACATAACTTGTGAGCCTTTTATTGAAGCATATTTGAGCCTGGGGATGGTGTAGCACTATGTACAGAGTAAGAGATGGCAAATACAATGGCAACTTCTGAAACCCTGTGTCATGTAGTATCAACCTAACAGCAGTGGTAGGTGAATACAGTCGCCTGAACCACTTGGGTCCTTAACCTTGGCTCTGCCTGTCATCAGGATTCTCAGCCTGTAGCCCCTTTCACATCTTAAACATTCACTTAAGAAACACATTTTGGTTTTTTTTTTTTTTTTTTTTGTGGAGGGTGGAAAAACTGAGCACAACTTCATGTTAGATTTTCTTTATTTTCAAAAGTGCACTTTAATATGACAGCTAGTTCTAAATGAATGTTAAAGGATGATGACTTGACCTGGAATAAAAAAATAAGCTGTATTAGATACTTGCAGATACACCGTTAAAGTGAAACAGCCATTATCTTTTGTACATTAACAGAGGGCAGAATGCCATCCCCTTTCATTTCTCCAGTAAATCAAATTGCATTATTCATTAGCAATGAATGTTTCCAACTGCCCCCTCTCCCCACACACCATTACCTCATCTTAAACAAGGATTGGGTTTGTCTCTTCTAAAAATAACCTTTCGAATACACTGAGCTTCTAAAATTTTAGACTTTGCAAAAGTTAATTTCTGTGGTTAGAAAACGAACAGTCTCTGGATTAGAATCAGATTGCAGAGAGAATGAATGAGCAATGATCTTCTTCATTTCTCCCATTTGACTCCAGGAGAATCTTAGTAGTAAATAACTCTTGAGGTATTGAGTTAGCAAGGGGTGAGCCTAAGAGAAATCTTCAACTGGAACTATAACAAAACTTCCAAAGTGATGCTAGAGAGATGGATCAGCAGTTAATACCACTTGCTGCTTGGCTTCATAGACTCCACATTGTGGCACACAAACATCTGTGTAACTTCATTTCCAGGGGATCTGAATTTCAGTTCTAGGGGACACTTCTGACCTCTGGAAGACACCAGTCACTTGTGTGGTACACATACATAGATGCAGAGATGCACTCATGCACATAAAATAAAAAATAAATATGTCTATACCATCCAAACACTTCTGAAGCAAAGCATTTGGTCAGATGAACACAAGCATCAAAATACTTTTTCAAGAGATTTTGTCAAGCTATAACTACAGATTTACATAGGTGAGGTTTAACAGAAATGCTTAGGTAATACCCACCATCTTTAGATCAATCTATGTATCTCTCTATGTATCTATGTATCTATGTATCTATGTATCTATGTATCTATGTATCTTTGTATCTATCTATGTATCTATGTATCTATCTATCTATCTATCATCTATCTATCCTATATATATATATATATATATATATGCATATACACACATGAATCAGCAAACATGTACTTCAAACATACACATAAAGGGGGACGGAGGGTAGAATGAAGGGAGATGGGAAGAGATTGGTAAGAAATATAGATTTAGAGGCATTTCTTTTCTGGTATGCCAGACCTTCAGGCACTTAAGCCTGTACTTCATGTAGAATTCTATTTCCCCTCTTCCACTTGGAGCAATTTTGCATCAGCTGTTTCCCCTTTCATTAGTGGGATCTCATCAGATCCACATCAGAATGTGAAGATACATTGTTTCCATTACCATTTATTGCACTATTTGTTTCCTTTAAGAAACTGTGCTTAGTTCGTGACCTTAAATTATGTAGCAAGAACAGGACTCTGGAGTTCAGAGTCCATATTTTCTCTCCCATCTCTTCACTTTGTCAGAAGAGAAATCACTCTGAGTCTACTTACAAGACAAACTGTTTCCATTTGCCCCAGCAAATGCTTGCCTCTTGCAAACAATAACTTAGTTTCAGGGACTTCTGAACCATTCTTTCTTTCTTTTTTTTTTCTTCTGATCAGGCTGTAGCCTCAAGATTACACCTCATTCATTTAGGTCTTACAAACTCAGCCATGAGCAGAGCTCATATTTACTTCTGCAAGATGAAAATGGGATTGTTCAAGTGTGACAATAGAGGGACATTTTTATGTCAACAACTGACATCAGAATTCCTCCTCTGAAAACAACTGCCTCTGACTGAAATGCACCTGGACCACAGAGCTCTGTCTGTTGGCTGGGGAAAGATGTAGCAGGTGGCAAATGAATCAGACATCATGGGAGAGAAAGGTTGGAGTATTTGAGAGGTTCAGAAAGGTAAAAAGAAAAGGGAAAGGGGAATAGGAAAGAGAGGCATGAATATAGCTCTGTTCAGAAAATTGCCTGTTATATCCCTTGGTCCTTTGTCAGATTTAAATGAGTCAAGAAAACTAACAAAGCCTGGAAATTGATTCTTTTTTTTTAAAGTTTTTGCTGTAGAAACTACAAGTTTTTCTATTGTGTTTGATTTTATGGGCCATGCTATTTATTGATCATATAAGTGTGGTCTGAGATATGAGATGGTGTCCAAGCCTCCCCAAGACATTAGAAGGAAGACCATCTTTAACTCCAATGGTCATTCTACCTCAAGCTTCAGGTTGCAGAAGACTCAAGCCAACACTCACCCAGATTATCCAAAGTAAACGGTTCTAAAAGCTTGTGTAGACAAAAACAGAATGGAGTGCATAAGCCATGCTTGTAATTTAAGATGGTCTTCCCAGCATTGTTTCAGAGGTTTTATACCACAAAGAACAGTGTTCTTGTCCTTGAGGAATTTACAAGCTAGTAGTTGTAGATACGATAGGAGGTAGCAAGGCAGAATTACATAAGTTGACATATTATAATGTCTTGTATAATATGAAGTATGGGAAATGAGACAGGAAGGAGGAATGAATAGGTTAGGGGAAGAAAGAAGTCAATAGCTATTCTGGGATGGGAATGGAATATCTATGTGTGGATGCAAACAGAGGGAGATAGGACATAAATAGTTTTATTAGATTTTTTAATGAACTTGACATCTTCCATATTAGCTTCAAATATAGTAAGACATTTCCTTAATCTGTGCTAGCAAACTCTCTAGAATGTCAAATCCAATGTCCCAAGAAAAGGACTTATTCAAAATTATTGTTTAATTGGATCCTACAGTGAAACTCAGAAAGAATATATTCAGAGAGGCAAAATGGAGTATGAATCCAACCTGGCACTTCAGATAAGCTAAGTTGCCTGGAGTTTTAAAGTTGGGAAGGCAAAATCTTCAAGTAAATTGTCRCTAGGGTGAAAATTAGGGGAACCCACCACTCCCCATGCTGTGGGGTAGGTGTTAGGCACTGCTAAAACACTGTTAGTGTCATTGTTAATATCCATCATCCATGTTGGTCCATTCATGAGTTCTGATGTTTGAGGTCTTTATAAAATAAGTGAAGACCTTGGGGGAAAGAGACATTTGACTCAAAAAGTAGAAGCTGTTACACTCTTCTCTGGTGCCTTGGTTGCTTTGAGAAAGGTTATTACTCATGAAAATAGTTAGACTGTATTTATGCCAAGATTGGTCATTTTGAACAGCACTTTGTAGGCATCTTAATGCAGGTGCCCTACAGCCATAGCTGCTTGCTATGGAAACACAGCTGCACATCTGGCCCTGCCTATCTCAGATTTTACATGGATATTTGGCTTTTTTGCAATCACTAACACTGATGAACGCTCACTCGATGGCATTGTAACTGGTAACACTTTCCACTTAGAGCAGAAGGTAGCACTTCCTCTGCTGATCTAATAGGGGGGACAGCTGTGTCCCGTGCAAAAGCAACAGTGTTTTGATCGGTGTAACCAAAATCATTGATTTTTATGAAGGTATTCTACGATCAGTATCAAAATCCATTCACTGGCTCTCTAAGCACGATGTTTTCCTTATTTAGTGAGCCAACAATGAGACACTTCCTGCAATACAGCCTCTAGTGTGGCAACATTAACTCCTCTAAAAGGATTCTTTCATGTAGCCTTTTCTTGTCTGCTTTTGATATCTGTTGTTAGTAAGGTTAGATCAGCTGGTTCCACAAGGGAAGAAACTGCACCAGGGTGGTGACAGAGTAGCAGCAGGCATGGGGAAAACATGTACGCCTGAGGCAGAGCTTTAGAAGTGGTAGATCCGCAGGATCAGCTGTATGTCATGACATCAGCAGAGACACAGCTGCAGAAGCCCAGAAGAGCAGCGACGCTGGAGAGAAGCAGCTGCAATGGTGTTGGCAGAAGAGACAGTGGCAGAGCAGGATCATAGACAGCAGCAATGCAGGTGCAACCAGCAAACACTGGGACAGAAGTAGCAGCAGCTTCAAGGACCCAGGATCCTAGACACTGTGGACTCAGATGCTACAACATCGATTACTATCAGCTAGTGGGGAACCCTGAATTTCTTAGACCTACACAAGAACTATACAGTTTGTAGGGTTCAAGGACTCAGTGCCCACGATCTGTACTACAGTTGCTAAGAATACAGGGTGACACTTCCTGTTGCTTTCGATGTCTTGCTGCCATGCACTGTTGTCAGCATGGAGGGGTTACAGCACTGCCAAGGACCAACACTGCAGCGCTCTTCCTTGTTTACCCATGATGTCTATCTYGGTGGAGCTAAAAGATGCAGGCAACATGATGGGTAAGGCGTTATGTGAGACCAGAGCCACACATGGAATCTCTTCTTTGTTTTTTAAATGTTATTTGCATGTCTTGTTTGTTTTTTGTTTTTGTTTTTGTTTTGAGACAGGGTCTCCAGCAGCTCAGGTTGTCTTCCAATTCTCCTCATGGCTCCCTTTGCCTCTACTTCGAACATCCTAGGGTTACAGGGATGATGCCACACTCTGTTTACACAATAACGGAGAATAAAGTGAGGCAGGTGTATGTCCTAAGCAAACTATCTGCAGAGGCACCGAGTCATTTATTTATTTATTTATTTATTTATTTATTTATTTATTTAGTTTTATTTTATTTTCTTTCTTTTTGTTTTCTTCTATATTCTTTGTTTACATTCCAAATGATTTCCCCTTTCCCTGTTCCCCCTCCCCATAAGTCCCATAAGCCCACTTCCCTCTGCCCATTCCCCAATCAACCCCCTCCCACTTCTCTGTCCTGGTAATCCCCTACWTTGCTGCATCAAACCTTTCCAGGACCAGGGCCCTCTCCTTCCTTCCTCTTGGGAATCATTTGATATGTGAATTGTGTAATGGGTATTCAGAGCTTCT
>BDUI01005195.1:44782-65469 GCA_002335545.1 Apodemus speciosus
CCATGGGTATTCTTTTGAGACTGGGTTACTTCACTCAGTATGAGGCTCTCCAGCTCCATCCATTTCTCTAAGAATTTCATGAATTCATTGTTTCTAAAGGCAGAATAGTACTCCAATGTGTTTATATACCACATTTTTTTGTATTCATTCTTCTGTTGAGGGACACCTGGGTTCTTTCCAGTTTCTGGCTATTATAAATAAGGCTGCTATGAACATAGTGGAGCATGTATCCTTATCCACTATATTCCTAAAAGATTTTCAATTCATGAGGTTACACTCATTGGTCTTAATTCTATATCTTTCTTGCGTCTCAAATTCTTATCCTCCAGATCTTACATTCTTTCTGCCTCCTCTTCGATGATGTTCCTTGAGTCTTAGAAGGAGCAATATTGATGTCCTCTTTARGAAGAACTACCCGAGCAGTTACCCATGGTWTTTAGCATTTTAGAATCTCTTCATTAACTGTATTAATGACTATATGGAAAACCTTCTCTGATGAATGCCGACAGTAACAATAATCAATAGGTTTAAACATAAATATTTAGAAGTCAGATTTTACTTTGTTTAATGGCACAGCTAATACATTTTCATGCATTTTTAAGCAAATAATTCTATTCAGGATAATTTTCCTCTAGAATGTTTAGAATTTCAAATTCAGCATTGTGGCCTTTGATCCATTTGAAATTGACTAAGTTTCATTCCTTTACATAAAGATAACTAGTTTCCCTAGTATCATTTGTTGAAGACAGTATTTTCTCCAAAATGTATTTTTGCTTTTTTGTCAAAAATCAGTGAAAAATAGTTGGTTTGAATGTACTTCTCAGTTGTCCATTCTGCTACATTGATTGTTTTGTCTGTTTTTTTGTGTACTAGTACCATGTACTTTGTATTACTATGGATCTGTAACAGATGTTAAAATTAGATGTGGTAACACTACCAGTAGTATTTCCATTGTTAAAGATTTCTTTATTATCTAAAGTATTTACTCTTTCTTTAATGTATTAGTGGGTATTTTCTAGAGAAACAGAACTTATAGAATGAATATATACATATACACACATACATACACATGTGCCATTTACATATATAAATACACAAACATGCACACACACACACACACACACAAACACACACACACACACACACACACACACACACACATATGGCATTTATTAGAGTGGTGTACAGATTGTGGTCCAGCCAGTACAAGAATCCAGTAGTAGTTCAGTCTATGTGGCTGGATGCCTCATTTGCTCTTCAGTACATGCCTAATCCCAAAGAGCTATACATTAATGACAGTTAAAAAGATGAACTTTCCAGTGAGAATGTGTCTAGCAGACAAAAAGAAAACCCTTACTCCTTCCAATATCCTTTATATAATCTGCTGTCAGAGGATATGGCACAATTAAAGGTTAATCTTCCCATTTCAAATGATCTGCATTAAAGGCGAATCTTCCTACTTGTACATTAGTGAAGAATAAATCATTACAGGTATACCCAGTTACTTGATTTCTATTTTTTTCTAGATATAAGCAAGTTGACAACCTTGCTTATATCAAACCTATAGATTTCGTTTGGCAGGATGATCATTTTCACAATATTGGTCCCATCAATTCAAGAGCACAGGAAAACTTTTCATATTTTAATATCTTTTTTTTATTTTTTCACTGTTTAAGTATGTCATTGTATAGGTTTTAGTTCATTTATCTCAAGGCACTTTGTTGAGGCCACAGTGGATGGGAATATTTTCCTCATTTCTATTTCAATAGGATTATCATTGGAATATAGAATTGTTATATATACATAACTTATTTGGGCATATTAAATTTGGAGTCTGACAACTTTGCATTAGTTTTTATCAGGTGTAGGAGTTTCTGGAGGAGTCTTTATGTTCTTTTATGTATAGAATTATATCATTCAGAAGTAGGATTAGTTTTACTGACTCATTACTTCTACCCCTTTTGTTTTCTGTTATTGTCTAATCATTCTAGATAAAACTTCATTTACCATAATCAATAGAAATAAACAATGTGGACACTCTTGTTGAGTTCATATAATAAATTGACTCTTCCAGTCTTGGTGCAGAGGTCTGTCTACTTAGAATAGAATCAGTAGCCCATACAAACCAGAAAGATGTGGGAAATTTTTATGCAAATGGAAAATACATAATTCACAAAGTAGAACTTATTTATTTTTATGGACCCCTAGTCCACTTTTGAAAATTTTCAACTGGATAGATCAGTCAACACAGCTGTGAGAAGTAATTTTTACTTCAAAGTTTGCTGTCTATAGACATTAATTACAAATACAAAAATATTTCCAATATATCAGGTAGATTCATACTTATATAATTGGAGACTACCAATATAATAGATCCTCATCTTACAGGGAAGAGGCAAGGATCTGAATATTAAATGAAATATTTTTAACAGAAAGTTTATAAGGAAATTATAACTCAAAATATTTCATTGCTTTTGAAATCTAAATAATCTACTCATCTGTGACTTTTTTCTGAATATGTATGAACGAATTGTCTACTTGACCAAGATAATGACACAATAACAGATTTAAGTAATTATCCCACTAGAGTTCAATCAAACATGGCAAAATAATGAATAAGTTTACTGTCATTATTTACAGAAGCATTCCTGGCTCAAACATAGCTTCATCACTAAATAAACATGACCCAACTTGGATGACAGTTCAGGAAAGCTGCATCCTTGGAGCACCCTGCATTACTTAYAGGGAGTTGCCTGGCTAGACAGCATTAGACAATACAGTCAGCCAGTTAGGAAGTCTATCTGACAGAAGTACCTACTTGCACATAGAATTTAGGAAGGAGGCTTGTGACCCATAAAATTTTCAGTAATTTCTTGAGACTCATGAGTTGTTTACTTTCCATGTCCTAAGGATCCTCTTTCTAGGATGGGCTCTTTCAATTCTGAGGAATGTATTACACATCTACATGTAATGAATTACAAAAATGGAGACAAGTTATCACTGTTGAAGCAACAGACAACTAACAGATAAATTGTCTGTACTTTTGCTCTTATCAGTAACAAAACAATGAATAGTTTAGTGTATTGATTACTTCCTTGGGTATATATTTTTAAAATAAATATCCATAACAACTACAGGTTCAAAGAACAAATGCATGTTTACTTATTTTAGATATTATCAAAGTCCCAATCTCAGTGGCTTATGGTGGACGTGGAGATTTGTTCCAAAGGACACTTGATTACTAAATTCACAGAATTTTAGAGTTCTTGGTTTGAAAAATAACATCTATCACTTTGATTATGAATATTTGTATCAGAGATGCATACATTTATGAACATGTATCTACTGGCATCTATGTCAATAAGGACAAGCATATTTTGACTGATTCATGACTTTGGTGTGCTAAATACTTGCCTAGAAATAACTGATAATAGCCAAAATACACATTTTCAACGAGGAATAAGGAAGGTTTTGTCTGCAAAGACTTCACTTGGTCTCCTTATTTGTATCATTTCAACTAGAGTTTAGTTTTATAAATATACTTAAAATCAAACCAGAAATTTGATATGGTCTCAACTATTTATGAGCTTCATTTAATAGCTCATCAGAAATTTAAATAAAACCTTAAATACAGTGGTGGTGCATGCCTTTAATCCCAGTACACAGGAGTCAGAGGCAGGTGAACCGTGGTGAGTTCTCGGCAAGGGCTACTCAAAGAAACCCTGCCTCAAATGTGTGTGTATGTGTGTGTGTGTGTGTGTGTGTGTGTGTGTGTGTGTGTGTGTATGTATGTGTGTGTGCATATGTGTGTGTGTGTGAGTGTGTGTGTGTGTGTGAGAGAGAGAGAGGGGGGGACGAGGAGGAGGAGGAGGAGAAGAAGCTATTTCTTTGTAAAATTATTAACTCTTTTCTAAGTATGATTTTTCTTCACAGCTGGGTCAATGAACACTGAATAACAACAATATGCATAGTTATGTTATATACATAATCATATGACTTTGTAGCACTTAGATCCTATTGCATATTGATAAGGTATATATATGAGCATATAAATTAATATGAAATCTATGCTTTTGTAAAACTTTTTTCTACCCACTATGATCTACCATTTTAAAAGAACTTAAAATAGAAATTGACAGTTTGATTATGTGGTAATTAGCATAGCAGTGGCCCATATTTATTCAGCAGCCCACAAGTTTATTGATACTTACGGAACCATTTCTAAGACAGTCATCGGTGCTACTACCATTCAGAAGGATGATTGCATAAACCAACGAGAGATATTTAACTGTGGAAATTTGGTTCTATTTGTATATGTCAAGCATCCAATACTGATTCCTAATATATTATATCAAATAATTTACAGTTCTTCATGAATATAATATATTTAGCATAAGTTTTGAATCCTGGCAACCTAAAAATTAGAGAAGTATTTTTTTCTGCCTTAAGACATAGAAAGTATTCTATCTAGAATACAAATGTCATTCTTTGACATAAAGGAAATAATAATTTGAGATATTATAATATTGGTATATTGGAGAAAATTTCCGTCATAATATATTTTAGAAGATGAAGAGTTATCTCATTTGTAAAGTGCTTTCTATGATTCATAAAAACATTTGGTTTGGTCCCCAGCACAGACAAAGAAGTGGTGGTGTGTAAAAATCAGTACTCTGTTAAAAGATTTCTGCACTCCTCCAGATCTCCAATTTTTAAGCATCATGGCCTATCTTGAGGCTCTCCTGTTTCCATCATTTCTTCCTTTATTAATGCATAACACTGTGCTGGGATTTCAGAGTCTAACCTCCAGCATTTTTAGTATGTTCATCTCAAAGAGATGGTATGATAACGTATGGAAATTCAGTTTATCTATACATTACACTAAAATAAAGAAAGAAACAAATCTTTGCTAGGTGTAAGAACTCGTGTGCACCCCTCCAATATAGCCAAGTGTTGTTATAAGATGATATATGTAAGTGGAAGTAATTTGGAAGAAATGTTGTTAAAATGAAAATTAGCTAGCTAAAGGTGTTCTCAAATCAAATTTTAATAAATACACTCCCTTATGAAAATGCTTTAAGTAGAATTTTGTGATAGGGCAATGTGAACACATGAAGCCAATCAATATTATTGATTGCTTTACAAGTAGAATTACATGTAGCTATGCTATAAAATATGGAAACCTGATTTTTCTGTGGTAAAATGGCATCATCCAATTTCTAGACCTTTTAACCTAATTTTAAATTCCAGACTTTATTTTATTATCCCAATATGAGACAATACATCCAAACATTGAAGAATATATTAATATATACCACAAGTGTTCTCTTAATATGAGTTACATATGCATATGCATCTATTTATGCATGCAACATACTGAATAAGGTTAGTCAGTTACAATACACCATAATATTTTGCCAGTGTAACTGAATTGAAACTTTAAAAACTTCAAAGATCTGAAGTTCCTCTCTGAATTGATAAGTGCGGACACATTTGGCATAACATAGCACAAGACACTTTTGAAGTTGAGAATAGTAGATATAAAGTGTAGAAAGAAGAGAATGCTTGTCTATTCAAGGAATTAAAAGACAAGACATTAGCAAACCAGAAATATGCTGCCATATGATAAGGGAGTTATTGGATTTGGAAGGGTGCTATTAGATGAAGCTCATAGATAGTTGAGACCGTATCATGCTCACTGTTCTTGGCTATGTTAAAATATGACTTTTATCCTGATTGATGCCAGCAGCTACAGGAAATTTTGTAACAGATGACCCACTTTTATTCTGACAGAATCATCTCGATTTCTATTAAAATAATTAAAGAGAGGAGAAACATGTTGATTAGAGTGTTGTTACTTATGTTGAATCTGAAATATAGGTGAACCAAAGAATTTGAAGATGCAGTGGGAAGGGGATTAATTGTTTCAACTAGGTATTGAGAAAGAGATAGACTAGTTAGAATAAATAGAATAAATAGCATTGTCAGCCATTATAGTCAATGGAAGGAAGAAGCTTCCTTCAACTACTACAACAGGATGGAGAGAAAAGGCCATAGGTGAAGATTAAGGAAACAAAGGAATTGTTTTTCAATCTGTACAGCCACAGAGTCAGAACAAGAGAAAATAATCCTTCCATAGCAGACAGGGATACAATGGATAAAAGAGCTAGAGACAACAAGAAAAGAATGAGAAAGTAAAACTGAAGACTAGATATGGCGGTGGGGGCAGAGGAGAGTTTAAAAGGTCAGTGTCTAAGAACAGTTGCAGGAGAAGCCCTCGAGGAAAATTAAGGCATCCAGGTGCAAGTTGAGATGCTGTTTAAATGGATGGATGCATTAATTTCTTTTGTCGACACTATTGTGTGCTTGTTGTTTAACATTTCTGTGACAAAATAAGTGACATACACAGTTCAAGAAAGGGTATGTTTACACTTTTAGTGACAGTCCATCCTGGCAAGAAAGGCATGGAGAAAGACAGGAGCATGTAGCAACTGGACATACTATATCTACATTCAAGAGCGCAGAGAAATATGAATTGTAATGTAGCCCAGAGGATGTAGCTACATTTATGATGGGTCTCCAAATTTCAACTAACTTGACCTAGAAATTCCTTCACAGACAAGTGTAAAGTGATGATTAAATATTCTACGTTTATTCTGGTAATGCCAACTATTCTTCCCGCTATGATTCATGCTCCACATATCCTGGGAATGAAAGGCAATGGTCTGAAAACTAGTTAAAGCAACAAAAAGAATGAAGGTTGGTCACAATTATTTTGCAAGTATCAGAGTACTGGTTCCATGGATTCAAGGCACCAACAAAAAAGATAGGTAAATGTGGAAACCTAAAAAATGAAGAACAAGAATCTGAAAGGGCCCAATTAGATAGTTAAATACAGAAATCTACATAATGAAGAACAGTCATCTGAAGGCTCTAGAAGTTACTTTGGGATGGATATTGTCAGTGATCTATCCAATACATGAGACTTATCTGGAGATTTTTTTAAAAAAAAATGAAACTTTAGTTACATTCTAAGATTAAAGTCTGGAAAGTAGTGGAAATCTTAGTCATGTGAGACCAGAGATGGTAAAAGCAAGGGGTTTGTAGAGAAAATGGAAAACCATGTAGTTCTTAGAGAAAAGGAAAGTGCACTGAGAAGGGAAATTTGTGATGGTAGGCAAGTTAAGCCAGGCTCTCTGGCTGATGGCTTCCTCTCTAGCAAATCAGGGAAAGCAGGTGAGTGAGCTGCCATTCTCCTCCTGGGACCAAACCTGTCAAACATTCCTGGAATAACTCTGTCCTACACATAAGGGGGAAATTACTTGAACAATGCAACATGACATGCTTTTCATCTCCTCAGATTTTTATCCTACCCTTTAAAATGTCAAGCATATTATTTTCTGAATAACGGGCTCTGTAATTACAAAAAATGAAAGCCAAATTGAATGAAGAATCATACATGATTTAAAAATGTTACAGGCATTATTGGTTTGATGTAGTGATGGGACTGTCTGGCTCTGTTTAAATTTATCAGGAACTTTATTTTTCCTGCATACAGAAATTAAGCTTGGGAGATGTGACCTGAGTCTTTTATTAAATTTTAACGAAGTGAAGACATTTATAAACAAAACAAAACAACAATAACAACAAATTCTTAGGAATCAAACCTAATTCCTCACAAACCATGGAGAAGTTCTACCATTGAGCTTTAAACACAGAATTTATGCTACTTTTTGAAACAATATGTCACTAAATTGCTGAGGTTGTTCTTGATTTGACTCTGAGCACATGGAAAACTCTGACTTTGTGACTTTGTATCCTCTTACCAGAGCTTCTTGAGAAACTATGATTAAATGTCTCTGTCTCTCTCTCTCTCWCACACATACACACACAATTTTACTTTTAAACAAATTATTGTTTATTATTAAATTATGTCTCATATTTTCATGAAAAGCAAGAAAGACTTCAGATATTCTCTATGTCTCTAAAGTTATTTTTCTTTAAAGTCAGAATGCCAAATGCAATTATATATAGTTTATTTGTAACTCTTTTGGAGTGATTCATTATCTACTGTTTGCCTTTCAAACAGTTTCCCAAACTATCTGATGCTTTCTCTTTAAACAGTTTACAAAGACTCTTCTGCAGCTGTGGGCTCATTAAGCATTATAATGGATTAGCCAGGATACACTGGGTTTTGCTACAGATGTCAATGTAAGACAACTCAAAGAAAGAAACTTTTCATGGAGACTTAGATAATGTAGTGTATCTCTAGGCCAAAGGCCAGGGACTAAGATGGCCCCTACAGCCTGAAGACATGGAAGATCTTGTTCTATGTCTTCTCCTCTCTTTCTCATACTATATGCACAAGTTCCAGAGTTACTTTCTCCTCCCTGTTGTCTATATCCCAATTTACTTGACCTATTCCAACACATGTGCCACCTAGGTGGACACTATACCTGTTAGTTTAAACTATTGAGAGAGAAGGTCCTAGTGCCTCTGCAAAGCGTAGTCTATCATCATGTGTTCAGTCTGACCTTTTAACCTTTCAATAGATCAGAACAGCCTACTATTAAAGTTTCCCTGTTAGTCTGGACCTCTCAAGAACACTAGCTTGGAGAAGCAACATTTTTTCAGAGAAGCTTGCAGAACAGGCTAGCCATACTGTCCATCATATCCAATGCACAGACACTTTGGGGAAAATCGTTAGAGAAATGTTTTCACAATGCAGGGATGCTGGATGAAAGTGGAAGCCTGCACGTCAAGTTTAATTTCTCTGTGTTTGTATATAGACTGAAAACCAAGGACAACAGAGGTTTCACCAGCAACAAAAGTGAAAACACCAAACAAGTAAAAATCAATAACTAACTGTCTTACAGGCTTAACTAGACAGAGAAGATTGTTTAATTGTTTACCTTCTACAAGGTTAAGTGGCAAGCGCTAATGGAATTTAAATTTTTACCTCTTATAAGAGAGATTCATTACCCTTTCAGATTCTTTATTGTATTCAATAATTGCAGTATTAAATATTTAATATTCTTACTTTAATTCTGAGTATACTTTAATTACTCTATATACTGTGGAAAATTGCTTTCTTGTTCAAATTTGTATATATAATGGACAAAAATATTAAACTGTATTACAACTGATGTGTATTTGATAGCACTAAATTACAAAAGGGGTACAGAATTAAGTTCTCAGTATAGTCCATTCAAAGAAATTATACATAATTTTCCTGCAAGAGAAACTATTTACTTACCATCATTAAGTCATGATTCATAGACATTGAATTTCTTGATGGGCCATGATCAAATCACTGTAGATATTCTCAAGTTTTGCATATATACTTTGTAGCTTTGAATCCACCCCCAGGTGTTTCCATTGTGAAAATTATTACGTGAAATGTCTTGCACTGGAACATTTTTTAGACTTAAAATACATAATGTTTTGTAAATCTGAAAACTATTTGGAAATCTGTCATCTCCCTCTAACCTCCATCACTACATTCTACCAAAAGGTAAGAAAGAAGGACACAAAATCCTTGATGGAAGTATACCTAAAGATGACATGTTCTTGTGAACAAGATTGCCAGTGCTGTGAAAGCAGGGACCACCGGCCAAAGTAATTCATAGATTTATCACCAAACAATAAACAATAAAAAGAAAATGATCAAAATCCAAGAAACAAAAATAAGCAACCACTGTTAATGCAAACAACAAAAACTTGTTTTAAGGTGTTAGTATGTGTAATAATTGCTTTGCTTTAAAATTTAGGGGTCCTTGGCAACTTTCCTGTAAGTACAATACACTATCATTGTCGGCAATCTTACTTAGGGACATTTGATCTATAGAGAAGTTTACTAATGATTCTCAAAGTTTCAGGCTACCTTCTATCATGCACAGTGTACACATTGATAGCAAAGGAAGACTGCATTTAGAGTTAAGATGTCAGGGTTAAATCTGCTCAGCATCTGTGGTATGATAATGGATCTGAAATGAGAACCTCCTCATTCCTGGAGAAGCACAGATAAAAGAACTATGAACTAGATGAGTAGCTGAAAGCCCCCAAAGCATCCCTGTCCTTGGCATGTTATTAGTAAACCTTCTTGGAATTAAAGATAATACTTGGAATGTTGTTTAATTTAGTGTAAGAATCGATGTTAGGGAAAACAGAAAACTAGAAGGATATTCAAAGCACCTTGAGAGTATTCTGGATGTAATTATCTGTTTTGGGTTTGTAATCAAATAAATATTGCTAACACAGATATAGAGTCTAGGAGAACAAAGGCAGCACTGATGTTGCAAAGGACTAGGGTATCAAGCAGGGCAGAGCTGTCCTCCAGGAGACAGTACATACCAGTTATTCTCAACCTTCCTGATGCTGTAACCTCAACTTGGTCCTTAGCAAGTTGACTAAGTCCAAGTAGAGGACTAGGGTTTAGTTCCCACTGACTCACAACCACCTGTAACTCCAGCTATGGGGAACTCAGCAACTCCAAAGGGCTTTCAGATTTACTGTACTAATTCCAACACCCCCCACACACACAATAACTAAAATAAACGTACAATCTTTCAATAAAGGACTTAGGTGTTCAGAAAAACATTGAGAAAATCATGAGTGAAATTGGATTGTAAATTCCATTTTATTTTTTATGTATTATTGATACAGCTCCTGAAGTAGGCTATAGGCATTCCTCTTGATTCTAAATTCAAAAGGTAATACAATGAAGGGTGAAACTATCATATTTCAGATCAAACGAAACAGCTTAATCTAATTAGTAGAAAAATGAGGCAACTCCAATTTCAAATATTCAAAGCAAGAATGTGAAAGCAAACAACAAAGAAAGGCCCAGTGAATAACCTGTTTCAAAGCAACAGTGAGTAAGGACCAACAAGTCTGACTTGCATTCTCAGCAACAGAAATTATTAGGAAGAATGTTAGTGACCCATTCCAGGAGGCAGACTACTGTAGCTCCAAAGCTCATAATACCTATGAGTTCAACATCAGCTTCAGCTACGAAATGAGACTCTGTCTTACAAACCACACAAATCACTATTGGTTAGTCAAAATTTGAACAAGTGTTATATTATGTGCATTTGTTAAAATGTTGATTACACAGATGCATTGTGGTTTTGAGATGATGTTCTTGTTCTTAAGAAGCTTACAGTATTAGCCATAAAGGGTTATGATGTTTGCTGTAGTCTCACATCATAGCTTCACATGATATAGAGTCCATGACAAGCAGCTGGGAATCAATTTTGAAAGACTGGTGAATCCAAACGTAGACAATAGCCAGCTATACATTCAAATGTATATAAAACTTTTGTTTATGTTTGAAATTCTCCCAAAATAAGGAGACCAAAAATGGCATGAAGTGGTCCATGGTGTTCTTCTGGCATGGGAAAATATGCAGATTGAACATCTCTAAATGTATGTTACATCTTTGTAGTAATGTCTGAAGATAATAGAATGGGGACAGTGCCTTAAGTGGAGCTATGGTTCAGGAAATACAAGACTGATAGATACCTTTTCAGTCTGGAATACAATTTATCTTTTATTTTTCAGTTATAGTAGAGGTACATTTCAGTTAAAACAGTTTCATCCATAATTCTTGTTGACCTCAAACTTGCTGTGTAGAAGAGGATAACCTGGAACTTTTGGTCCTTATTTCCAATTTATGGGATTACAGATTCCAACCCAGGCTACTGGCCCTGGCCTTAGCTTTTCTCTTTAATCAGAACTGTTAAGCAAAAATCAAAATTGGCAACAACAGAGCATGCTTGCTCTAATGGTACAGATGTGTACCCAATGCCATGGCCATGGAGTTATCTTTGGAAATTCCCTTTGTATTAGTTATTTCTGGTTCTATAAACATAATAAGAAAAGGCAACACATAGAACAAATGGTTTATTTTTGGCAAATACTTCCAAAAGGCCTCTCTATAAGTGGCAGAAAGTCACAATAGCAGATACCCAGATCAGAAGATGAGGGGTCACATTTTTAATTACACACACAGTGGAGAGAGAACATTGGATGTTGAGTGAGGCTAAAAGCTCTCAAAGTCTCAGTGATATACTTTCCTAACAGGGCAATACCTCTTGGGGTCCCAGAACCCACCTAAAGAGGTCCACCAACATGGGACCAAGGGTTCAAGTATTTGAACGTGGGGAAAATAATTATCATTCAAATTATGCTTCTATTTCTTAGATTAAAGTAAAATGTGACCAGAGCACATCATATTCAAGGAGGTTCAAATCAGTGATAAGAATAATTTTCAGTGTTTCTTGGATGCTAGGTAGTCTACAGTGTGTTTTCATGGAGTACAGAAATGAATTAATTCTTTGCTCTTTTGGTTCAGCTCTGTTTCACATATCCAAACTCTTCCTGTTTTTCTTCATTTTTAAGATTTTTCTTAAGACTCTCACACACATAGTAAATCATCTATCTATCTATCTATCTATCTATCTATCACATACATACACACATATACATATATGTATATACAGTTTTTCATAGGTGTGGCCGACATTTATTCTCAAGTTATTACAACCATGCTTATTATAGGGTTGAATATATTTGTAAATCATTTATCTCAGTCTTGAAGTTGTAGTTCAATATTACTAAAAACTAGTAGAAAAAAACATTTTTATTGTTCTTTATAACCTAATTCATAACAATAAATTTTTTCATCAAAATATCAAGCTCACTTTAATAAATATCAAATCCAATGGCTTCCCTTTGAAGGATACTTTTATTTTGGTTTGTGAAGTTTGATCCACCCACCTTTCTTCCCAAATGTCCATGGTTGTCTGTTCTCTCTGACCTCTGATCTCACCTGGCATTTGACCTCCTCTGTGCTCTTTTCTCCTTTTGTCTGTTTCTATAACAGTAGACCTCCAGGGTCCTCACTCTCCTTTCTTTGTTTCTTCTGGATATAATCCAATAAAGCCAATTCATGGTTTCAGATAAGTCTTCATTTCCAAATAGATTTTTGCACTTTTTTATTTGTTTGTTCCTTCTTTTGCTTGTTTATTTCTCTTTGATTTTGTTTTAGATTTCTTTTGTTTTATGTGTGTGTTTTACCTACTTGTATGCCTGTGACTGGTGCCTGAGGAGGTGAGAAGAGGCCATCAGATATCCTAGAACTGGAGTAGGAAAATGTAGAGTGAGTGCTGGGTACTGAACCCACGTCCCCTGAAGAAACTGCTGGGCAATATTACTTATTTTTTATTATTATTCTTTAATTCTTTTTTACAGTCCAGTCTTTGGAATGTAAAACCACTCCAGGTTTTCCCACCAACCACTCTCCATCCCAAACCTCCCCTCCTTGCATCTCCCACCCCTACCCTCCCCACCCCCTATCTCTAAGAGGATGTCTCACCACCTCTACCATCACACCCAGACCTCCCCACTCCCGGAAACCTCAAGTCTCTCAGGGATTAGGTACTTCTTCTCTCACTGAAGCAAGACCAGGCATTCTACTGCTGTATATGTGTGGGTGGTGGTGGAAACTCACATTAGCTGGTGTATACTGCCTAGTTGGTGATTCAGTGTCTGAGAGATCTCTGGGGATGGGGGGTAGGTCTAGGTCAGCTAAGACTGGTGGTCTTCCTATGGGCCCCACCTCTTCCTCAGTTTCTTCCAGCTTTCCCTAATTCAACCATAGAGGTCCCCGGCTTCCATCTATTGATCAGGTGCTAGTATCTTCATCTGACTCTTAGCTGCTTGTTGGGCCTCTCAAAGGGCAGCCATGCTAGGCTTCTGTATGCAAGCAAATCACAGCATCAGTAATAGTGTCAGGGCCCTGAGGACTCCTCTTGAGCTGGATCCCAATTTGGGCCTGTCACTGTATATCTCCTTTCTCTCAGGCTCTTATCCATTTTTGTCCCCACAGTTCCTTCAGACAAGGAAAATTCTGGGTCAGAGCTTTTGACTGTGGTATGATAACCCCATTACTCCACTTGATATCGTGTTCCTCCATTGGAGCTGGACTCTACAAGTAGAGTCTACCACTGTAGTGCACTTCTTCCAATGTCCCTCCATTTGAGTCCTGAGAGTCTCTCACTTCTCAGGCTCTAGTGCATTCTAAAAGGTTACCCAACCTCCTAAATCCTGATGCTGCCTGTTTCCATTCTTTCTACTGGCCCTCAGTGCTTCAGTCCTGTTCCCACCACCCCTGATACCTAATCATATTCCCCCTTTTCCACTCTCTGTCCCCTCTCTCACCCAGATCCCTCTATCCCTCTGCCCCAATGATTGCTTTTTTCTCCTCCCAAGTGGCACTGAGGCATCCTCATTTGGGACATTTTGCTTGTTAACCTTCTTGAGTTCTGTGGATCGTGTCCTGGGTATTCTGTACTTTTTTGCTAGTATCTACTTATTCGTGAATACATGCTATGCACATCCTTTTTGATCTGAGTTCTGGAGGGCCCTCAGGAAGTTGGAAGACCCATCTATATTACTCTTGGGCCAAAGGAACTCCACCATGCCACAGGGGCATGTGTTCCACTATGTTCATAGCAGCCTTATTTGTGATAGTCAGAATCTGTAAACAGCACAGATATCCCATAACAGAAGAATGGATACAGAAAATGTGGTTCATTTACACAATGGAATGCTACTCAGCTATTAAGAATGAGAACATCATAGGTTTTATAGGCAAATGGATATTATTTCACTTCATATCTATCATAGTCGCTGTATTTCCCACAGTCCATGATGTGCCATCTTCTGCCATCTTCAGTGCCTGTACAATAACTAGTTCCCTTAACCTCTATGAAATGAACTACTCAGAAATGGGAAGTTCACAAATAAGAACCTTTATGCCATGAAGTAGACCTTCTATAAAAATAGCAGGTATTCTGCTTAGAACATATATGAGGGTTGTACTCCTATTGTATTTTGTTAATGTATTTTCTATAAAAGAAGAAAAGCACTCCTTATGAAAATTTATCTTGGGTGGGCTATAATCAAACTGACTATGAATGAAGAATCTGGAGGTACCAAAGCATGAAGGGGACAAAGAGATACGGGAAGGCAGAGAAGATGTGTGCTGGAAGATGTTTATGCATTTTTATTTGTTCTCTACCAAAATAGAAAGCTGTCTGTCTGAATAGGCTGTCAATTTTTTAACTTGTCACGATACYATAATCTTTCAAGAACACATAGCAAACTCTGGCTGTACAGAACACCATGCATTTATGCTTAAAAGGTACATATAGAAAGAGCTAAGATAAAATTATATCTTAAATACCACTTCTTAGTTTGAAATGTGAACTGCAGTTTTAGATAATTCAAAAATGTTCAGAAAAGTAACTGAAAATTCTTTCTTCAAGTTTGTAAAATCCAATACTCTATACTCCAGGCAATCTTCATATTGCTCAGTCACTGTAAATTAGATTATTCTTGAGATTATATTTAAGTCAAGGCAAGATGGTCTTCCCTTTACAAATGCAATTAAGTCTCATGAGTGGAAATCTTGTTAACTATTGTCAGGATAATTGAAATTGATTTGTGTTTACTAAATATTGTGAATACTAATCAAATATTAAACACTCAAGTGTTCCAGGTGCATTTAAACCTTTGGCAGTCTCAGAACTGCTTTAAAAGATTGCTTGTACCAGAAGTCAGCATTTTGTTTCACCATTTTCTTCAAAATGCATTAAAAGAAATAGAGAAGTGTTCTTCATACAATTCTCTTAGTTGGAAAGTGTTGGGAATAGGTCTGGGAATCATAGTGTTTATGTCTTATCCCCAGTGCTGCAAACAGCAAATATTTTTTTCACTGCTTCATTCTACTCCAGGTTTGCTGCTCTCTGGCCCTCACAACATTATGGAACGTTACAGAATAGGTTTTATAGGACACAAATATTACTAGCAATTTGGAAAGCAGGTTGAAGATAACGTCTGGTGACTCACATGCCCTGGCCTGGTGATTTGGCTTGCTTCAGTAGCTTGTACTGAATAGGATGGATGCACTGAGTCTATGAGGCTTAGAGAAACTCTGCTGATACAAAAATAAACCCACTACAGTCATTGGTTTTAAGGAAATTTTACAGTTGTTGCTTAACCTGCTCCCTTATGCCCTGCAATATTCATTAGCAGATTTCTGTGTTTATGACTGATATTATATGGAAATGGTTATGGGAAACTAGCAGATGTAACTACTGAAATAAATTAGAAGGAAAGTTTTGCATTTTTACAGATGGCGCTATCAAATATGCCTTCTCTCTTTTCATATTAACATTTACTTTTCTTTCAACAGAAAACTTTTCTTTACTGACTATGGGAATGTTCCCAAAATAGAGAGATGTGACATGGATGGGATGAACAGAACAAGGATAGTTTATTCAAAGGCAGAACAGCCATCAGCCCTGGCTTTGGACCTCATCAACAGATTGGTTTATTGGGTAGATCTCTATTTGGACTCCGTGGGAGTAGTAGACTATCAAGGCAAAAGCAGGCATACACTTGTCCAAGGCAGACAGGTAAGTACAACTTTGTTAGAAAATGCATCTAACTTAATAAACTAAATACACTGCACTCTCCTAAAGATTACAATCTGCAGCATTTACAATATCACAAACTTAAGATGCATCTAGTCACAGTGATACTAAGATATGCCCATTGAATTTGTCTGGGTCCTTTAAGAAAATGCTATGCACTGTGTGATTGTGTGCGATTATGTGTGATTGTGTGTGTGTGTGTGTGTGTGTGTGTGTGTGTGTGTCTGAGAGAGAGGGGAGAGAGACAGAGACAGAGAGAGAGACACACAGAGAGAGAATTAGATTAGCTTATATTCTGTGGTCCTGTTATTATAACAATAGTTGTTTCCTCATGGAAAGCCAATGGGTGCTCAGTCCAGGAGATTGGATGCCCTGGAGCATTCCTAGGGAGCTGCTTGTCTTTACTCTAAGTTGAAATCCCAAAGACGTATGTTCTTGCATCAATAACGGAATGCCTTAGCAAGAAGATTGGTGAACTTGCCAGCTAGAGTGAGGGCAATCAGGAGAAAAGCAATTTTCTTTCTTCTGTTTTCTTTATGTGGGCTCCCTCTGGAAAGCATTTTAGGGTGACTCCCACTGCAGGTGGGCAGATTCAGATTTAGGGTGGATTTTCTGATCTCAAATGACACAATCACAGATACCTTCAGAGGTATGCCCCGCAGGTTGACAGCCAAGCTTCGCCATCACAGCCATGACTCGGAGACTCCCCTTGCTTCTTTCCCCCTCTGTAAATAGCAAACAACACATAAACCAGAACACAAAGCCAAAGTGCAGTACTTGCAAGAGACTCCTTGGAGCAGGACAGATGTCATGGCCTACTTTCTAAAAACTCATTTAAAGTGTTTATTCATATGGAGCTGCATCACCATCTGTCCCGGGAGACATTAAAAATAGTTTGCTAACAAAAGCAAATGTGTGCTCACGAAAATATCCTAATTATTTTAATAGTGTTAGACTTAATTTTGCCAACTGACTCATTTGTGTGCTTCCTAAATGAGAATTTTGTGAAATTTCCAAGATCAATATTCTTGCCTGTGCATTAGTTTTTTTGTTTATTTTTAAACAACGCTCCATAAATACCTTATTAAGCTGAGTTGATGTATGCCTTTTCCATGGTATATCCCCCAACACTTCAGCTCTTTTTCATATGTTCCATCAATCTCTTGTGAGCTTTTGAGTTAGTAGAGTTCAAAATTAAATTCCTTTTATTTCTTTTATACTGTGAGGTAGACATATTATGCAATATTTTTACAGTGATTTTTTTCTTTCCTTACCTATATAATGCAAATCACTTTCCTTGATACCTGGGACACATGTGCATGTGCATGTACACATACAGTCCAATACTGGGACAATTGTTTTCTTAATAACGTCAAGTATCCTATCAGTTTTTTTTTTTGGTCAGGAATTGCTTATGTTCTTCCTTGTAATTAGTTTGTAGTGTGATGATGACAGACTTTATTTTCTTTGCTGCAATTAAAAGTTAAACATTGAATGGAGAATTGAATTTAAATGATTTGCCTCATAACTAACCACATAAAAATATTTTAAGCTTTTGTACAAATAGTTTAGTGGTGAAGGGTATGAACTGCTCTTACAGAGGACTCTTAAAGAGTTTTCTGCATGTTAGAGTACTCAAGACTTGTAAATTCAGGAATCTGACACTGTCTTCTGGCCTCTGTGGGCACTGTTCTCACATTCACAAATCAACACATAGAAACACATAGAAACATTTTTAAAAACAATAAAAATAAGGTCTTTAAAAAGCGTTTTAAATGTCTAGTCTCTGCTTTCCCACCTTATTATTGTTATGATTGTTTTATATATTTATGCTTTTATATACTGTATGCACACGTGTTTGAGTGAGCACATGACGAGAATAGAAGACAGACCACTCAGAGTTCTCACAACAGGTGCTTCCACAGCTTCTGGCTTATTTGAATAGTGTTGGGGTTTAAACTTGGGTCCTTATGATTATGCAAGGTCTTGTAACTGCTGTGAAATCTATATCCTGCAGTGGTCTAGGAGTTCTGAGTGCAAATTAATGGAGAACAGAGGTTTACCAATTGAGCTAGACTCTCAGCCATTGTGTTCAGTTATCTTCAGTTATCCTCATCTCAGTTTCTTGTGTTTGGCTGGCTCCCTAAACATATGCTAAGTCTGCCACCAAGTAATCCAATGTAGATATAGTCTTTACAAGTTTTAAAGTATGGAAACTAAAGATAAAACTAAGATTTATATGGAAACTAAAAATGTGAGGAGCTGTTGAATGGAGTGTAGATTCTGACATGGGAGCAGATTTCCCACCCTGGCCAATTGTCTCTTACGGAGCAATGGTTTACCTCATGAGATGTGGACTGACATTGTTTAAAAAAATAACAGCATGTCCTGATGACAGACAGGACATGAAGGTGGTCTAATACTTGGGACAAAGGAAGGAGTGCAGCTTGTTTACACTTTCTATTGTGAGAAAAATCATGGACCAAATCAATCCTAGACCATTGATGTATTTGCTAGGTGTGATAAATGATCCTCTAAAGGCACATGTCCCTTTTCTCACAGCATCCCTGAGTATCCACACTTACAAGGAGGTACTATATTTAGAAAGTAATTTGGAGGCTTTACCAATGAGTTAACATGGGATCCTTCACATTCTTTCCTGTCACTCTTTTCTAGACTAGACAAGAAGAAAAAGAAAATCCTGAAACATTCTCAAAACCAGGTTTCTTTTACCCCCACCTATAAACCGGGTGAGAGAACCACAGTTCTCCATCTATACTAGAGCTATACAGTTGGCAAGGTGTTTTAGTTAAGAAAATTTTTGCCAGTTGGGATGAGTGGTTTCAAAAACAAGCCACTTGTTCTCCCATTCTCAGCTGCAGATCTATGCATTTTAACAGAACCAAGATACTGCCTCTAAAAAAGTGATCAGTGGTTATCATAAAAATCTCTTGTAATATGAAGTAATAACTTCACCTATCCAGACCAGAAACATCAGATTAAGTATAATTTAAGAAAACCATTAGCCGCTATTCCTAGCAGGTTTTCAGGAAACAAGTGCATCAGTCTGCCATCTACCTCTAGAAAATTCTATGAGCATCAAATGTTCAATCCTCACTACAAAACATAAAAACTTTGCCAAAACAAACTTAACTTATTAATTTAATTGTATGCATAACAATCAGCATCGATATTGCATTCTATTTGCCAGCATGAATAGTCTTCATCACATTTCTGAGTGAAATGCTGAAATTTTATCTATCAGTAAATCTACCTGTGATTTTTCTCTACCATTTGTTTGTTTAATTTTATTTAGTCTTTTTTTACACTCCAGATTTTATACCCTCCCAGTCCACCATTCTGACTGTTCTACATCACATATCTCCTCCCACTCCCATACCCCTGTCTCCATGAGGATGTCCCCACCCCCAACTCCTTCAGTCCCCCAGCCCCCACCTTACCAGACCTCCTCACTCCCTGAGGCCTCCAGTCTCTTGAGGGTTAGGTGTATCTTCTCTGACTGAACCCAAACCCAGCAGACTGCTGCTATATATGTGTTGGGGGCCTCATATCAGTCAGTGTATGCTGCCTAGTTGGTGCTCCAGTATCTGAGAGATCTCAGGGTTCCAGGTTAATTGAGACTACTGGTCCTCCTACAGGGTCACCCTCCTCCTTATCTTCGTCCAGCTTTTCCATAATTCAACCACAGAGGTCAGCAGCTTCTGTCCATTGGTTGGATGTAAATATCTGCATCTGATTCTTTCAGTTGCTTGTTGGGTCTTTCAGAGGGCAGTCACGATAGGTCCCTTTTTGTGAACACTCCATAGCCTCAGTAATAGTGTCAGGCCTTGGGGCCTCCCTTGAGCTGAATCCCACTTTAGGCCTGTCACAGAACCTCCTATTCCTCAGACTCTTCTCCATTTTTGTCCTTGCAGTTCTTTCAGACAGGAACAATTATGTCATAGTTTTTGACTGTGGGATGGCAACCTCATCCCTCCATTTCTTACACTACATAAAACTTTAATCTAATCATAACTTAAGAATGTGACTTTCCAGTCGGTGGTGGCGCACGCCTGTAATCCCAGCACTTGGGAGGCAGAGGCAGGAGGATTTCTGAGTTCGAGGCCAGCCTGGTCTACAGAGTGAGTTCCAGGACAGCCAGAGCTACACAGAGAAACCCTGTCT
>BDUI01005195.1:69020-80677 GCA_002335545.1 Apodemus speciosus
TCTGGAGGTTCCTCAGAAAATTGGGCACAACACTTCTTGTGGACCCTGCTATACCATTCCTGTCCATATACCCAGAGGATTCCCTGGCATGCATTAAGGACCCATGCTCCACTCTGTTCATAGCAGCCTTATTTATAATAGCCAGAAGCTAGTAAGAACCCAGATATCCAGATGTCCCCAAATGGAGGAATGGATACAGAAAATGTGGTATATTTACACAATGGAATACTACTCAGCAATTAAAAACAATGAATTCACGAAATTCTTAGGCAAATGGTTGGTACTGGAAAATATCATCTTAAGTGAGGTAACTCATTCACAAAAGAACACACATGGAATGCAGTCACTGATAAATGGATATTAGCCCAGAAGCTCTGAATACCCAAAACACAACCCACATCTCAAATCATTCCCAAGAAGAAGGAAGGAGAAGGTCTGGGTCCCGGAAAGGCTTGATGCAGCATTGTAGGGAATTGCCAGGAGAGAGGAGTGGAAGGGGGTTGATTGGGGAGCTGGCAGAGTAGTCAAATGATGACACAAAGAAAGATTTCATGAAAKCCAGATGGCTTTTGGATGTCATTTGTGAAGCTTCTTGGTATCCAACAGGGACATTTTGATGGAGATATAAATATGTGATTGGAGTGGGCTTGAAGGAGATGGAAGGGAAGGGGAAGAGGAAAATGAGCTATGACCTTAGAGAACTGTGTACCTTACGGGAATCCATGCAATGAGAAGCTGTTTCTTCTTCCAGGATTCATAAATAGTGAGACACACACTCACACACACACACACACACACACACACACACACACACACACACACACACACACACTTAGGCAATAAAGAAAAAAAGCGGTAATGAAAAGGAAAAGGGATGTGCTGGTGATGAAAGGATGCTTAATCTACTCAAATCACTTCAGAAGCCTGAAGACATCACTCCTCAGCAGCATCGCTCACCAAAAGAGCAGTCTACTCATTTTTTTCTCTTAGAAAAATGATTGATACAGAAAGAAGAAAGCATAAGTAAAGTAGTGTGGCTATGAAATAAATTTGTCATAATTTTCTCACTTTCAATTAAGAGTTGATTAAACGGATAATCCTAAGAATATACAGACTTTCACTGACACAGTTACAACATTACTTCTTTTGCACATTTTCTTTCTTATTAACATGGCCCCATTTCAATTTTGCTCTTATCTGGTTCCTGCAATCGTAAAGCATCACCCCATGCCACAATTTTCTTATTTAAATTCAGCCTCTAATTTTCTACAAGTGCAGCAACACACACACTTTGCGTATTAGCAGTGTTCTCACAATAACAGTGGACTTCAATATTTAAAAAGCATGTTGTGGCTTAGCACATATCATCAGTTCAGATATCAGCTAAACCCTGTCTCTCCCAGTGTGGAGCTCATTAGCTGCTGGTGCCAGAGAAAAATCTTTCCTCACATCCCTGCATTGGGAATATTTTTCTGATACCTTTTATAGTTTTTTTTTAAACTATCCAAAGCTTGCTTCCAAAGAGACATAACATTTTAATTGTATTTGTATATATATGAACACACTAAATTAATGGTTCTTAGGTTTAAAACATATCTAAGGAAGATTTCGTCAATTCCCTTCCTCTTCTATTAGGTCTAATGTTTTCCATGTTATAGTATTCAATATAAAATTCTGCTAAGATTCTATGTCCTTACACTGTAAAGTTTGTACATAATTACCTTGTCTTGTTTTCTGTCTGCCGTAGTGAGAAGCCATGCCTGTGAAGTAGATACTTATGGAATGCCAGGGGGGTGTTCGCACATCTGTCTGCTCAGCAGCAGTTACAAGACACGGACCTGTCGYTGCAGGACTGGCTTCAACATGGGGAGTGACGGCAGGTCGTGCAAAAGTATGTTGTTAAAGCAAACATTTTGCCAGCAGGCAACATTTCAGAGGGTTATTTTTTTTAATTAATTAGTGGCATCAACACCCATAAGAACAAGACACAGCCTACAATTGCTTTCTAGACACATTTTCTTTCTCAAAGTMAGGATGTACCTTTCTTTTCAACAATGAAAAGAATTAGAAGCTCGTGCGGCTAAAGAGCTACCAAACTTGCTGACATTACAGGGGGCCATCAAGGAAGATATTTAAGGAAAATGTTTCTTTAGGTTTTTAATATCCTGAGTGAGGTTCATGAAATTAAGGATTGGTTAGAAAATCTTCTTAAGTGAAGCAAAATATACCTCAAAATAGGTGTGTTGTTTGGTTGACACATTCACATAGAGCAATGTAGTACCACTGGATACAGCAGTGCACACTTTTATTCAGTAGCAACGGGACTGAGTTTACTTCATTATTTTATGCTACATKAGCAATGTTAGTCAAGTATCAATCCTTTCAACAATTTATAAAAAAAAATCTCCAAAGGTTATAAGCTRTTAGAAATGCATTTGTTTAACCTTTGGGATTTGGCAGAGTACTTTAATGATTATTTTCAAACAAAGCATACAAGATTTTTTAAAAAGAAAATAAAAAAATGACATATATAGTTTTCATTTGTGTTTCTAGTTTTCTGTTAAACGCTAGGAACATAAAGAAATTGGGTTTCAGGTTCCTGAGCCTGTCTGGATCAATGAGGTCCTAGATTTAAGACTTCCAGATTGGAGAAGTTGAATGTGTCTTCATGTTTGTGTAGCATACCTAATGGATTGTTGCCCTTGAGAAATGGCAGCATATCATGGCAATGCACAATCACATGGACGTATACATGCAGTGTACACAAATATGCTTGGAGACAATCCTCAGCTCATAGTTACATTTGATTGAACTTTCATGGATGCTGTCCTTTTTGGTGCTTCAGTAAATACTATTTTTACCAAATAAAAATAGACTCAACATCAATTGATTCTTCTTATTTCAAATTCTGTAAGCTTCCTTTGGCAGATCCAAGCACCTGGTGCTGTCAAAAGCCAGGGCAACAGAGGGAATGTTAATGTAAAAACACATTTTCGCTGAGGTCAGGGAGTTGGGACACTAGTTACACGTTCCAGAATGACCTCTGTAGGACATCACCCCAGTTCTCATGGAAATGTCCTGTCTTTTTCCTTTGTTATTCCTAAGGGTACATGTTCTGGAGGATACTGTAATATAAACATTTGTATTAGATGTTTTTCCACAGAAATAACAAACACACCATTTTCTCATTTTTTTAATTAGAATGGACTTAGAAACTTTATACCATAACTCAGGCTATGTCATTGTCTGATACGAAATTTACAGTTCAGTTGTTATTGCATATAGAATACATACAAAGACACACACCCACGAAAAATAAGGTAAACATGAAGAAATATCAAAACAAGACTGAACAAAATAAATATCAGTCTTACAATTTTAAAGATTACAAACAGGCATCTGCTAACAATAAAAGTCCCGGTTTACATATAGATAACTGAAAAATTCATTAAAAATATAAATTAATATATGTCATGATATTACTTTTTTATTACAATGGAATATTATACTAGCATTAAAAGGAATGTTTTTGAAGATATTTTAATGATGTGRCCAAATATAACTAAATTTAATGTTGATAAATTTTGAAAAATAAGCAAACATATGCATATCTTTTTCTAAAAACTTTTTACAGTTACAAAAAAAGATGCTCCCAAATAAAATTATACTACTTTTAAATCGCATAAAAGATTATTTCTAAGTAATATACTTTTGAAATGAGATAGGCAACAATTGGTGTGAGAGCAGACATATAGTTGTAAACATACTTTATCTTATAATTACCATAATTACATCTAATGAAATATATGCAATAACAGAAGAAATAAAAATCTTCTCTCAGGGTTATTATAAAACGATGGTGTTGATATGTAAAGTTCATTTTCTGTGTTGATTCACTATATTAAGCCTTACATTATTCCCATCAATTTGGAAAATGGTTTCATCATAACACTGGGAGAAGATTTTCTTTAAATGGTTTTACAATGTAATGGAGATTGTGTAAGGCTTCACATAATATAGAGAGTGGGAATTGAGTGCATTCAGCAGGTGCTATGAATCTACTGCCTTGGTATTGAAACATTGCCTGCTGGACTTGGACCCTGGTGAAATGTACTCAGTCAGATAGTTCAAAAAGTTAGGAAGATTTGCAGTGCTCCTCCTGACTTATAATAGCAGTGAACACTTACAGGAGTTTACATCATTGTAGGTCAAACAGAGAACTCCAGGGCTACAGCCTTGGAGAGATGAAACCAATACAAGAAAATGGAGAAGGGGGAGGGGCTGAAATGCTGCTTTTTGGGTGATGCAGTCTTAAATTATCTATGCTTTTGAAAGAAAAATAAAGGGAGAAAAGAAACTTCAAAAGGAATGAAAAAGAAAGAGAAAGGCCATCCTGATTTTGTATTGTAGTAACTRTGAAGGCTGTTATGTTTGCTGGGAAAATTTTTTTGATTGTTTGCTTTTAGTGCTGCCTGTGTTATACATCAGATTTACTGGYGGACATCATCAGCCTCTGACATTACAACTAAGCTGTGAAGTAAACTGATGCTATCAGCTGGCATTAATTCATTTCTTATAAGAATTAGTCACTGGTTTGGACAGCAGAACACAGTAACATTCATGTTCATGTCCCTGATACCCCGTGAATCTTTTGTCAGTCACCGTCTGCATATAGCAACTCCATACTGCAGCATTTTAATTGGCCCAGAGTTTGCAGCAGTGTCAAATGTAATGAGTGCAATAGATAGTATCTTCAGAGAGCATCACCTCAATTGTAATGAATTATACAATTAAATGTACCGGATATTTTAATAAATTTCCATTTCACAAGTTACAAGTTATTCAATGATCTGTCATGTTTTTGCTATACAGGCAGAGGAATAATTAACTAAATATAACCCATTCAGTGAAGTAATTTCTGTTTTAATTAAAGTAATGCAATTAGCTGGCCTTCTTGCATCAAGATCCGTTTGGCATATTTCGGAGTTTAATTTCTAGTATTGAATTTTAAAAAAGCCTAATTGTGCCAGTTAATTAAACAGTGGCATTCTGCAGTGTAAAGAAGATTAGTCCGCATGGGTTGTTTATGTTTGTAATCTTTCTTCTGCAGGGCCAAAGAATGAATTGTTTCTCTTTTATGGGAAAGGACGCCCAGGAATTGTTAGAGGAATGGACTTGAATACCAAAATAGCTGATGAATGCATGATCCCCATAGAAAATCTGGTAAACCCCCGTGCTTTAGACTTTCATGCGGAAGCTAATTATATCTACTTTGCTGACACGACCAGCTTCTTAATTGGCCGGCAGAAGATAGATGGYACAGACCGCGAAACCATCCTGAAAGATGGTAAGTGACACTGTGTGACATTAGCATCAAAGTGCTCAGAGTGGAAGGCCTTGAAAAGGCTACATCCATTGTGTTTCATTGTGTCAAACAGATTCCCTATTCTCCTTTATTTAAAAAATGTTTTATAATTTTATCWGCTCAATGACATTAATTTCCATAGGTTTCTCATTCCTCTATGCTAATATTTCATTGAAAGACTGAACTTGAACTGTCCACTACATTTGTAGCACTTCAGAAAGTAAATAGTGATGATCATTCACCTTTTGATAAAATATRAAAATATGTCAGGATGCATTTATARACTTGACATTAGAATATAAGAACATAAAAGAATTCTGTAGTAGTTGGTYCTCATTAGAAAAGTGCTTATCTCAATAAAAGTGGCACTGTACCTAGAGCTATCAAATTCTACCACACTATTTCCAATTAAAATGGATTTGCATAGCCTTGCTCTCGAAGGAGTAAATATCTTTAAAGAAACTTAAACTCTTAAACTTATTTCAATTTTCAAGATAAATATTGTAGTATGTAATATGTTGTAAGCCTCATGTGCATATGTTTTGCTTAAACCAGTGTAAAATTATCTTAGGAACAGTTAATCAATAATAAAATAACATTAGCAAAAGTAGAAAAATATCATCATAATAAACCAACAGATGATAGAGCAATGAAAAACCAACAGATGATAGAGCAATTTCCTATCATAATTATGGATCTCATTTTCCTCATATTTAAAGCCTATTTTCTTCTTAAGTAGTTTAGAAATCTCTATGTCAGGAGCGATTTGCTGGATACTATGAAGGACAGATTGCGAGTCTATCTTATGAGTTCAAAGTTAAAAGGAATCTTAAAAAATGGCTACCTTCATAGACCATATGATAAGCACATGAAAATTTAAAGCATTGCAATATTTGATTAATGAAATGCAAATTGCCCTCAAGAAACATGAGAATGGTCTAGGTAGTTGGAACATCCTTAGTCTACAGAGAGTGGCAGATAMCTTTGCATGGACATCATCAGAAGCTTCTTGGTCATCATGTCATTTGTGAGCTACATCTTAATGTGGAGATGCTAAAGGCAGAAAAGAAACTTTGATGCTGCTGGAGAAGTCCATGGAGATATAATCTCCAGAAGTAGGATGGATACCCTCCATGGATCACTATTTTGGAAGTTCAATTTGCAGATAATAGTGACAAAAGATTTTTGCAAGTTAGAAGTCAGTATGATGAAAAATCTAATTCTCAATAATATAAATCAGAAGTATTTCCCATATAAGATAAAATGTGAGTAAAATCATATTTTAGGAAGATCCATTCAGTGGTCAGATTCACAAGGAGCCAAAGAACATGCAGACTCAAAAGAGCCCCAAGCTTTCACGTGGATCTGTGAAATGGAGCAAGAGGTTCATGGGAAGATGATTCACTCAACTCAACTATATTTCAAATGAAATTATTAGTGATGGAACTCTCACTCTCCAAGAGATGCAAATGAAATTTTAAAATGAAATATGAGCCAGTTTCTGACATTTTAAAAATAGCTTACTGATTAAAAAATACGTCACCAAGATTTTGTATTCAAGGATGTTCTAATTATACATTTTGCTTTCAGTGACTCTGGCAGAAACTGTCTTGCTACTTATCTTTGAAGTAGAATCCCAGAATTTGAGACAATGGACTTGTACATTTTTGTCAAGCAGATTGTTTGGACTATTTTGCTTTCAAAAGACTCTCTCATGAGTCATGAAAATACAATAGAGAGCATCTTAGTTTCCTTTTGAAAAGTCTCAGTTCTCTTTGATAATCTTACTGTTGATAACCTTATCTTATCAGTAAGATTAGTGCTTCTTCACATAACCACAGAGAAAGGTGCCCACTGCCACTGGACTATTTGGATTATCTCTTCATTGGTTACAGGTATTAAACCCTGCTGCAACTCTTACAATTGAAAAATGCTTAACAATCATATTCTTATAAAAGACAAGACAGCTTGATTTGGGTTTTAGTCAGGGTTGTATATTTTCTTTTAAAAATTAAACAAAACAACTCACTGTAAAGTAATATTGACATGAGAAAATGTAAAGTTACATTGCAAATCACAACTGTTTCTGGGTGTTGTAGCCTGGTTGCCAGTTGTGATCTTTCAGAATTTGGGCTACATGTTTTCATGTCCCACATGCTTTTAATGTGTCTGTGGATGAATTATCTGTTGTTAGGACACCAAGGCCCTTCAGCAGGGATTTGATGCTTTCTCCTGAAACCTTTTAACATTTCCTAGTTTGGATACTTAGTGTTTTAGCTGGGATATAACATGGTCATTTTCTTCTCTGGTTGTTTTTCCATATGCCTCTTGATTTTTAAGTGAATTTTCTTTCACTAGATTGGAAGTTTTTCTGCTAATATTTCTGAAATATTTTGTATACCATTGCATGCATTTCTGCTTCTCTTATCCCTGTAGTTTGCATATTTGATTCTTTCAAGGTGTCCTAAATGTCGTTTGTCCTAAACACACATATGCACATACACAGAGTTATTATTACTATTATGATTGCTATTGAGTTGTAGTAGTGTACGTTGTAGTAGAAATAAAGTGTCAATTTTCCTTGTAAGACTCCTGTTCAGGGCATTATATTCTATTTTCTTTTGTCTACTATAATATTAATCACTATCCAGGAATAGATATATGAAAACAGACTAGTACTTCAATATACAATAATCATTTTTAAACATGATTTAGTTAGTGAAGAGGAAGATTAAATCACTATGTACTAATATTTTAGCAACTGAGAGAGGGTATAATGTTGATTGTAGCTTTTGCTACCCCACTTTAAGGTCCAAACAGACCGTGCTACCAGCCCCACCCAGGTTCCCTTGGATCCACAGATGAAACACACACACACACACACACACACACACACACACACACACACAAACTAACTTAATTTTCAACCTGCTTTTTGTGCAATTGCTGAGTGCTTCTAATCTCCCATGGCTATCACATCCTACCCAATACACTTAGCTCAGTACCCTAAATTTGCCCTCAACTTTAGTGGCTCAATTACCATCTCCTTGCTCAGCAACCCAAAATCTGCCCTCAGCTTTAGTTGCATTATTAATCTCTGGCATGGGGAAATGGCCTATAGCCACTCTGCCGGAGATCTCACATGGCCGGCTACCTTTTCTCTCCCCAAAGCATGGTAGAAATCCTCCTTTCTCTCTAGTGTCTGCCTGCTTGCCTACAGGGACCCGGAAGTCCCGCCTATTCTCCCCAACTCATTGGCCACTAGCATCTTTATTGATGAATCAACAACCAATTGGGGAGTAGGACTTTGGCATCGGAAACCACCCCCTACAGTGTAAGTCAAAAGGGTTTTTTGTGTTGTTTTTGTTTTTCCCAGAGTTTAGGATCCTACTGTCTTGGAATGTCCTTAGAAGGCTCAACAGAGTGAAAATCCCAGAGTCCTTTCTTTAAAATGAAGAAAGAATGGAAAAAAAAGGAAAAAAATCAAAAAAGGAAAAAAAATACCACAGTAAGACCAAAGATCCATAGCATCATGATAGAGAGAGTGTGAAGGAGAACATGATCATGAGGATCTGTAAGGCTATAATAGTGAGGAGTAAAAACGGTTTGTCCAAAGGGTGTAGGTCTGTGTCTATTGATTCCTGCAAAACAAAGTAGATATGTTGGAAATGAAAAATGATATAAAAAGAACAAGGTAAAATGATGAGATGGGATGAAGTAAAATACTAAAAAGAAGAAAGAGAAATAGAAAAAGTAAAAAAGAAAGGAAGGAAGGAAGGAAGGAAAGTGTATTAATAATAAATCAAGATCAGAGATATGCAGAGGTGTTCAGTTATGATAACCTTCATTATTTAACAGGAAAATATGGAGGAAGAGAACACTACATGAATACATGGGACATGAAAACTTACTGGTTTGATCATTAGTTCTCATTTGAACTCTTGCTTCTTTTCATGGTGCTGGGAAGTGCCTGCAAAGATCCATGGAGTTTTCTGCTCTCAGTTTTCCTCTAGATGATCTGAGACATCAGGTTTGGTAATTCCTGCTATTTTCATCCTGAGAATGCTGAGCTCAAAAGAGCTAGGGAGGCTTCTATAAACAAATCTGTGATCTCCAACTGCAATCTCAGCCCTAAAGTGGTCGAGGCAGGAGGATCACAAATTTGATTTCAGTAAAAGCTGTATAGTAAGACCTTGTATTAAAAATAAAAATTGAAAACAGGAAGAATGTTTATGTCTAAATATTAAATTCCTGGTTTGGTCAAAAGAATAATTCTTGGCAATTGCCAATGAGTTTATGTATGTTCTACATGTGCATTTGTTTGTGTATTTGCAAGAGTGTGTATGTTTATCTCCTGCCCTCCCTTTTAAAATATTTTTTGGCAGAGTTTTATTGGGGATAAATAAGCTGTCCTTGAACTTGTTTTGTAGCACAGATGATCTTTAACTTGTCAACCTGTGCCTTAGCCTTTTAAGAAGCTGGGGAATATGATTTTAGTAGCAGACTCAGAGATACATGAAATAATATAATTTTTCATAATTTTATAAGGTAGCAACAAATTTCAGCATAAACAAAAACAGGAGAAACCAATTGTTTAATTGTTTCTGTTATTATATGGTTCCTATTTGTAATTTCACTTGGGATTATCGTGCCTATGGGAGTATGGTTATAAAGTTAATATCTGTACTATAGGTTAGTTAATAGAAAATGTTCAGTTAAAATAATAGTCTCATCAGTCAGTCTTACTAGCTCACAATGTGGGAGTGGCTAATATCCATAATAATAGAAAAAGAGTTACCACAAAGATAGTCATTAGAAAAGAATTCAGGGGAATGCTATTAATCACGTGTGTATGCTGAACACATTGACTTTGACATATGTAAACAGAAATTATTTTTATCTCCAAGCATAATCATTAAGATCCATAAGCTTTCCTGTCCAGTCAAAAGTTAAATCAACTCCAATCATTCTTTAACCACAACCAGACAAAAAACAGCCAACTAAATAACAAAACAAAACAAAAATGGACTTCATAATAATTTTCAGCCCCAGTGCTACCTTGGTTTGGTGACTAGAATACATGATATATACACTTATGAGAATTCCAGTCTAATGCATTAATAAGGTTGCTCTGTGTCCCACTTGTGTGACTTTCTGAAGAGACGGCATTGCTAACACAATTAGTTTATTTYGTGGTTTTGTACTAAATATTTAATCTCAACCTGGAGCTTCTACTCTGCCTTCTACTCTTGTTCAGTTCCTGGATAAAAGACATACAACTTTTATTATTTACAGTAAGCCTGAATCAGCACCTGAATTGGACAGATCTCTACCCTTTATGCTGTTAGAATCTACTTTCCTATGAATAACTCTGAGTTATTACTTACTATGCTTCATCAGGTCTGCTCTTTACTCCAGTTGCCCBGCCTTCATGGCCATACTTTCTTAGCATATGGCATCTTTCTCCTCTCTCCAGTTTCTTCTCTCTTYTTTCATGGTCTCCTCCAACTCCAAGACTGGGAACCCCAAAACCTGCCAATCTTAACTCTGCCCAGCTCTAGGCTATAGGCATTATTTTTCACCAATTAGAAATAACTTGGGGCTAAAGTCATATAGCATCATTTTGGTCAAAGTATAGACTCTCTCATGTCTGGGACAACCAGACTTTGGGGGTCTGCACTTAGCCTTATAATACATAGCAACAGACCATAGTTCAACACCTAGTGCTCTGACTCTCCTTTGCTTCCATCATTGGCACTGTAGCCTTTTAACTTGATGTCTACTTTCTGTATCTCTTCTTTTCTCAGCATTGGCAGGCAGTGGTAAGGAAATAGAAAAGGCTTTCTATGAACTAATCACATTGTAAGCAGACCCTTTTCTGAGTCTGGGGTAGGTTTAAGATTAATTGTATCAAAAATTTACCAAATGTCATAGCGCAAGCTTATAATCTCAGCTGACATACTTTAGGGCCAACCTGGAACAAGAAGCTCTGTCTTTAAAATGTAAAGTAATAAGAAAATGTAAAAATTAGACAAATCTATATAAGGGTCCATGATTCACTGAAGAAAGACACTGCAAGCTCTGATAGTATGTAGATGCAAAGAATGTTTCATTCTGCAGAAGTCCAGCATGCTGGGGTCTCCCATTACCAAGATAGAGAGACAATCAAGTGAGCTCATAGGCTTTATTTGAAGCACATTGGAGTTCTGGGGTAAATTAGCTTTCTCTTTATCTCTAGGCATTCAGGAACCATTACCTGGGTGAAGAGGCTGGATCTTGGGATTTTTTTTTT